>CAKALG010014856.1:0-19563 GCA_916700815.1 Helicolenus hilgendorfi | reverse complement strand
CCTTCACCGAGACACTCCACCTGGCCATTACAGCGCCAAGATAGAGGAAGGCAGCGGCCGCCGAGGCACTCAAAGGATGTTTCTGGGCATTCACCAGAGTCTGGATGTGTAGGGATAAAAGATGTAAAGAGAGGAATTAAGATTTGATTTTGACACGAAGCACTGGAACTTGCAGCAAAATTGCAAAGCCACATTTAATACTGATATAGTTATTTCCAAAAGCTGATATAATACTACATGACAGTGGTGGAAGAAGTACTCAGATACTTTACTTAAATAAAAGTAGAAATACCACATTTTAAAAATACTCTATTACAAGTAAAATTCAAAATGTTACTTAAGTAAAATTACAGAAGTAATATCAGCAAAATGTACTTAAAGTATCAAAAGTACTCATTATGCAGAATGGTTCCTTTCACAGAGTTATATTTTTATTGAATATAACATTATTCTTTTTTGTCACTAACACATACATGAAAGAGAATTTTAATGTTGTAGTTCCTCAATGTGGAGACAATTATAGATATTTAAATGTACTACTCGGTAGATTTGAAGTATAGTACTGCATCATAACACATAAGAATATAATGTGTTTTTTAATGGAAAAAGTGTCAAATAAATGTAGTGGAGTAAAAAGTAGAATATTGCCCTCTAGAAAGTAGCAGAATGGAAATATATATGCAAGTATGTCAAAATTGTACATAAGTGCAGTACTTGGGTAAATGTACTTAGTTACATTCCACCACTGCTACGTGATACAACTTGATTGATGCTGCAGGGACTTTACAATTGTTTAAACAAAGGACATTTAAGAAGGAAAAAAAAAACACTGTGCCATCATACCTCTGGCGTAGCTCAACAGAAAAGACGACACAGGGAACAGATGCGGGAGGAAGTGGTGCATCACTGTAATATTTCCCCCGGGGAACTCCATTGGTTGCGGCAACTTGGAGCCACAAAGTACAAGCGGCTCACCGCCAGCTGATGATTTTATAGACACCCATTCTTTCCTGCACCGCGCTGAAAACTGGGAAAAGCTGAGAAAGGATTTAGAGTAAAAAATCAGTGAACGCACAATCTCACTTATATAAAAATACAAAGAGATGAGACAGCATTCTTGAGACAAAAGTGTGATATCTTTAAGTGTATTAGGACATTATGGTCAATGCTGCAAATCATTGAGCAGGGCAGCTTTATGGCAATAGTGGATGTTTATATGATTTTGGCATCAATGTGATCAGGTTATTCATCTGTCAGGTTTTTAATATGCTGGATTAGCCTTTTTGTCTGATTATTTTATCCATAAACAGTTTCTCAGTTGGTTTTACCCCTTCCTAGACCATTCATAACTTTATATCCTCACCACACAGGGTCCCAAATATTTAATTTATGTAGTAAAGACATTCAATACTTTGTACAGCACATCTCATTTATATTTACATGGAATTCAGTGTGTTATCATCCCATACGGCATCGGATTTACAGCAAAGAATTGTATCTGGTATTTCCAGTTCCCTCAGAGCCTTTACCTGAGAACGATCGGTTCTCCTTCCGAACCCTTGATGACCCAGCAGTCATAGGTAGCGCCGAAGCGGTAGGACCAGCTGTGGTAAGCAGAACTCCTTATCTCTCCCACTTTACTGTCTATGACTTGGAGGGCATGCCCACAGCGTGCTGAGAGACAGCAAGACAAAGGAGAAAAGGTTAAGAAGCCAAAATAGTTCCTATTTTTGAAGCTTAAAGTGTTGCTATATGGTGTTAAGCCAGTGAGGTGTTGAAGAAGATGTCAGCAGCCTGACTATTTTGGCTTAAACCTTAATTTCATTACACCAATTTAGCTTAAACGGATAGTTCAGGAGCTTTGAAGTGGGGTTGTATGAGGTACTTATCCATAGACAGTGTATTTTACCTCGCAGAACACGGGAGTTGCTGGTCTACAGCTGCCTTGATAAGTACGTTTTTTTATTGTGTGAATTTTCTTAGATTCACCAAAGTCACACATTAGCACAAACAAACTAACGGATCAAGGCAGCGGTAGACCAGCAACCCCCGTGTTCTGCAAGGTAAAATTACAGCTTTTTTTTCCAATGGAGTCTGGTGGCTTTTGCGAGAGCATAAATGGATACAACGGCTTTAGTTCCCTGTCGTAAAGTACTGTCTGACGGCAAGGTAAAGCGATGAAAAAATATTCTAAATATAGCGTGCGTATATTGATTGTTTTGGGTAAGCCTTTCTTTTAGGTGGCTAAAATACGTTTTGCTGCCGTCCCCGTCCACAGCAGTACATTCCTTTGCTTTCGTGCAGTAACTCCTGCCGACTGTAATCTACCGTAGGTTACACACTGACTATGGATAAGTACCTCATACCACTTCAAAACACATGAACTATCCCTTTAATGTTATCACCTACAGTTTAAAAATTGGGGAAGTAGTGTAGCACAAAAACCATAAAGCAAGTGAAAGTACAGTTAAATATGTTCTGCTTATTGTTGGTTGGAGAAAAGTATGTAACCAGAATGTGACATTGAAAAACCCTTTCCATGACATCCAGAGTCACAACATGAGATTAAGTGCTGACTAGTTTGTTTCCTTACCGGAGCAGAGGGCAGGCTCAAAGCGGCCGCATGCTGCAGATGAAATAAGCACAAACAGAACAAGTTGGGCAGGTGTTTTATTGCCACGGCTGACAGATTGTAAATGATGTATGACTGACATGAGAAGTACAAACACGACCTACATTTAAAGATAGATACACAGTCAAACACACTAATGAGTGTGTATTCACTCACCTGTTATGGTGAAAACTAGGAGGGCCCAGCGGCTGTAAGTGACCGTCATTGTGGTAATGCTTCTTCTCTAAAATGTTGGAAATTATATAAAAACTGAAGACTTTAAAAGGGTAAAAAAAAATGTCAGAGAAGCGCCATTTTGGGAGGTTTGTTCAGGAAGACTTCATCTGTAAAATGAAACAGAAGATGAATGAGAGGTGTGTTAAATCTGGTTGTCAGCCATAAAACAGCCTCATAATGTTATTACTCTACTACTCTGGCAACAAATAAGCCAGCTAACACATACATTTTAACAGTTAATTTAATAGTTATAATAAGGGCTGAAACATTTTGTCAATTAACCAATCGTGAGGAAACCTATTGTCAACAATTATGATAATAAATGTATGATTATGTAATTTTTTCCAAAGAAAAATGCTTGTCAAATTTGATTTTTTTTTTGCTGGTTTCTTAGTCTTCTATGATGCTAAACTAAATACCTTTGGGTTTTGAACCATTGGTCGTACAAAGTAAGTAATGAAAAAGTAAACTTGAATTGAGGAAACTTGTGACAGGCAATTATTAATATTTTCTTTTAGATTTGTAGACCAAACAATTAGTAACAGAAAAGAAAAATAACAGAATATTATATGTATATATTATGTTAGTTAGTTTGCCAATTTCAATAAGACATCAATGTAAGAACTATACATATTTTATTGAATAATATCAGTATTTCTTATATTTTTTCAAATAAATTCCGTTGACTGCTAATGCATTTTGTAAACGTCAACACTAGAGATAAATATATATAGAATACATAATACAAAGAATATATTAGAATACACTATAAGTATACCAGACTACTACAACTAACATAAAAATATAACAAATATAAACATAGAATAACATACTATATACATTAGCAAAGTGTGCAAATTTGTTGCAGTTTTTTATTTTTAAATAAAAGAATGAATTGCAGTAGTATACCGATGTGCAAATTCAACTGAACATTCTTTCAGTTTATGACAAATATTCAACAGATGTGTGTTTATATATAAATATATGTTCTTGCCTTCTTTACCATCATCGTTTAGCAACTTTTTTAAATCTAATTCTCAAATTCATTCACATAATACTAGACAGGTTAATCATCTTCACCTGCCTTTTTACAAAACAAAACCTGGCCAGTACTCCCTCAGGTATCGTGGTGTACAAATATAGAACACCAAAATACATGTTATCAAGAGCTTGTTATCCTTTGTATAAGCCTGTGGCTTCTTGACCTCTCCTGACACATTTCTTATTTTTTTCATTGACTGGATTTTGTGCAGTTTTATAAATGTGCAAATAAATTTAAAAAATTAAGACATGTGCAAGGTATTTGAAGGAGCAAAACAGAATGGTTGACACTGCTCAAATGCTCCTGCTTTAAACATTTAAAGATATATTTATCAGATTGATAAATACAAAATGTGACTGATTGAGTCAAGATATTTTACTCAAGGGCAAAATGTCTTTGGCCCAAAAAAGTGAGCATACAGTTTATACATATAGTATAAATGCCCCTCTTCCCTTCCCCCGTTTTTATTTTCTATTAACTTATTTGTTGATTTAATTTATTACTCTCGTATTTTTTTATTAGTATTGTTTTTTGTTTTGATTTTTAACTCTTCTTTCTTTTTATCATTATTATTATTGTTATTTATTTTCTTGGTTTTGTTTCGGTTTTGAATGTTGAAGTTCTTTTCTGTAGTTTAACTTGATGGGTTTGTTTGTAAGCTCATCTACTTAAAAGTCGGTTTATAGACTGTTGTAATTACTAACAGTGGATTGCATATATTAGAAAACAGCCTTGAATAAAGGGAAAAAATAAAGTATAAAAAACAAAAACAAAAACAAAACATCCATAAAATCCATTACTGTTATAAATCCTGACAGGAAAACAATACATGGGTTAGCATGGCCTCTTAAAACAGACCTTATTTTGCTTTTGAACACCGTGTTTACTCACATACACACAGACTTCCTTCCCATAATCTTCTCAACAACGACGCCACACAAACAGTTTCAAAGTCTTTCTGTTATTCCCAGTAACCTGAAACTATTAAGATCTCGTATTGTAATCCATTCATTAATCCATCCAATCTCATTTAATTCCATACAAGTTTAGATACACGTCCTGAGATGAGATAGTTTCGGTTTTGAAGAGGAGAAGGAGGAAGAGGAGGAAGTCACAAGAGCTTTAATAGCTAGCTGTTAGCTTTCTGGCTAATGCTAACAGCTAAGCTAACAGCTAAGCTAATGCTAACATCCTCTCTTTCTGTCTTTCCGTTTAAAACGCGTTTTATAAGCGGCGACACCATAATAAAATGTTACCGAGCACGACACAGAGGGTTTACGTATACAAATACATCTCAACATGTAGGTTAGAAGTGGTAAAAACACAATTAAATGATAAAATAAAGCAAAAGAAGACAGGAAGCCGTTCGTTACCATGTCAGCGGCCTTTTCCTTGTTGACAAGTTCTCTTCTACTTCCGGATATTTCAGCTCATGACGCGGTAGGGTGGGGGCGGGGCTTATCTGGTGTTTTTTTTTATGAATGTATTTTTTGCTAATGCTTTCTGGGATGATTTGCATTATTGGTTGGTATATTTATGCATTTATGCATTTCTCTGTTTAGTTCCTTTAATTATTTTCTACCCCCTCTTTTATTTTTGTTATTATATTATTTTTTATAATTTAAGTTATCTTTCCTATCCAATTGTGCCTTGTATGTTAGAAGTATTGAGTTTAGATTACAATGCCTTAATGTTTGTAAATTAATTTTATTCAATAATACAAAAAAAATAGAACGAAATGTCTTTGCAAACTAGCATTAGCTAGTCCACTAAATTTGTAAGTTTTTCTTATCTAACAAAAGGAAAATGTTATATTTGGTAGGATTGTGAAAGATCCCGTTACATGCGTGGGAAATCAATTCCATAATCATTCTTGGAAAGTTTTTTATACATAAAAATAGATTCCTGAAATCAAGACCAAATTTCTATGTTTTTCAGTGCAAAAAACAAGATGAATCTGCTAACACAGTAAAAGAAAAAAGAGCTAAACAAAGTGTAACAAAATATGAACCATTTAAATAGAAGGAAGTCTAAAAATAGGAGCAGTATATACAGTATTGACAATAAACAGACTATTAACAAAATTGCACAAGTGGAAAATTATATTGCACAGTGAGAATGAATGAATGAATGAATGAAATTCCATCTGAAAATATATATAAATATCTTGTGATTTTCTTGACAGTTTTACACTGAATCTTTGTCACAATACTGTAAATTTATATATTCCTATAAATATATTCCTATAGGGCGGTTATGTCTGAAATGAGTGAAATGTTTAGCCTATTTCTAAACACCAGGTGTCAGTGTCGGCCCTTACAAATATACATCAGTTTTAAAGGTCCCATATTATAAAAAATTGAGATTTTCATGTTTTTTTTATTATGAGGCAGGTTTGTTAAGGTAATGTTTTGCTGGTTTCTTAGTTTTCTATGATATTAAACTTAATATCTGTGGGTTTTGAGCCATTGGTCGTACAAAATACGCAATTTAAAAAAGTAAAAATGAACTGTGGAAACTTGGACAGGCAATTTTACCTATTTTCTTTTAGATTTTGTAGACCAAACAATTAGAAAATAAGCAGAAAATGACTGCTAATTACATAACCGTTAGTTTGCAGTTGCAAATTTCAATAGTAAGACCTCAATGTAAGAACTCTACGTCTTTTATTGAATAATATCAGTATTTCTTTCATTTTTTTTCAAATAAATCTGCTAATTCATTTTGTAAAATTATTTGTGCGGCACTTGGTTTCAGCCAATTTTTGTTTGATAGATAGATATATGGATGGATAGATGGATGGATGGATAGAGAGATAGATGGATCGATGGATAGATAGATAGATAGATAGATAGATAGATAGATAGATAGATAGATAGAAAGTACACAGAAATTATACATATCAACACTAGAAATAAATATCTATAGAACACATAATAAAAAGAATATATTAGAATACACTATACCAGACTACTACTATGGGTTAAAATACATGAGATAAAGAAAAACAAAAGAACAATTAATACATATCTTAATAGACATCATTAAAAAAACAGCAGCTTTCACTACAATATCTATTAAACCACTTGTTAAGTTAAGATGACAGATGTGATATAGTATAACATCTGTCTGTGTATCATTAATCGGTACATTGATAACCTGGTCAGCCATGATAAAGATGACGTCAGCACATCTGGAGGAGGATCCAGAGGAAAATCCATCTCTCCCTCTCTCTCTTTCTCTCTCTCTCTCTCTCGTGACCACGTCCACACGCGCTGCAGACAATCCTACCAGAGGACAGGAAGCCAAACTATGAAGCTTTAGTGAATTCTGTCACAGCCACCTGATGTTTTTAGCATTTTGCTCCATGTTTTCAACTCAACTCTGACTTTAAAAGGAGTCGCTTTTTGCACACTAAGTGTCCATGTGGATAAGAGAAAAACAAGTTTTCTGCCACGTTTTAAAAGCATAACGGATCGATCCATTTTGTTTTTATTTTTTATTTATATTATACTTGCTGTCAGGACGGCGGGACTTGTGTAGAAAGTTAGTTTCCTGAACTTTTTTCTTCTTCTTCTTCGGGGCAGTTTGCAGAGAGAAGAATGCTGCCCCAGCTCCTCACTCTGGCCTGCTGCTTTGGTTTTACCTCAGTCACTGCTAATGTACTAAAAGCTGAGGTAAGTAATGGAACATCATTCACTTTAAACAACGCAATGTGATGCATGCATGATGTGAACGTGTGTCATACAAGCTGTTTTGTGTAAACACTTCCAATTTTGTTTTTATTTAAAATGTATTTTTAGTGGTTTCCCCAATTACAGTTTTCTACAATATTCCTGGAGGACAGATTTTTGCATTTATTTTTAATATCTTATTGTGACACTACAGGGAATTGTTATTTTACTGATATCTGAGTGTCTTTCTTTTTTTTCCCGATATTATATTTATTGTTTTTTTTGTTCATTTTAAAACAGAACAAACATTCACAAACGTCCCCAATAATAACATTCTCGGTACAAAGAAAACTTAATAAACTTAATATTAATATAAAATAAGCCAGTATAGATACAGGAAAAACACATTATATACATAAAATAGATATATAAGTAAGAAGAATATACACAAGTAAAAGAAATACAATTTAAAACAATAAAATAAAAAATTATATACATATATGTACTGTATACATATATACATACAATCACATATACACACAAGCAGTATATACACATAGAAAAACACATATACATAAAATCAATTAAAAAAAAAATCACTGTACAACTCAGTCATCCTATTCTATCACCCTATTCACAATCTGAGTGTCTTTCTAATGTTTACATGTTTTCTCTAATCTTGCAACAGTCAGGGAGGAACTGTTTATGTTCCCATGTTGATTCTTCCTCCTTCCTGGCATCTGTCTCTCTGTACTAAGAGCTGTTTAGAAGACTCCATCTGTAACAAGAGATGAAACCTCATCCAGAGGAAAAAAATGTCATGAGTTTAACTCTTGTGGCTTGTAAAGGAGGAGGAGGGGGAGATGCAGTGCACACAGTTTGGAAACCTCAGCTGAGCTGCTTTGTTCTGAGAAAAAAGGGGTTGTTGGTGGTGGTGGTGGTGGTACGGGGGGGAGGGGGTTAATGATTTTCATCTGCCCGTGGAGACAGCACAACAAGCCGGACATGAGTCGCTCCATCTGGGAGACTGTAGGTCTGGAGACACTAAATGCAGTTTAGCCGTCAACTAAACAACATATTGTGTCACCAGGTCACATGCAGCTTTTGTAAATGATTGGGTACGAGCACCCATTGGCGCCTCCGGCTCTCATTTGCTCTGTAGGTCGTCCCAAAGGTCATACTGGTGTTTGATGTGCAGCACCTCATCAGTGTTTAGTCACACTGTCAGGAACTGCACACACCAGGTGTAAAAGACAGGGTGCACCAGTAATAGTCACAGGAAATAATTCACGGAGCAAAAAGTCCACTAGCTCCGACTTCCTTAAGATATTCAAGAGTGTGAGCTGTAGTTCTAGGTGGACAGGATGTACGAAGGAGGACCTTAGTCACTGACCACAAGCTGCTGGCGCGTGAGTCAAGCCAGACATGGTGGATAACTCAGACAGTTTATAAGACGCCACAGGCGGCTGCCCTCCTGTGGCGTACGCACCGACACAGTGATGAATGTCTGCAAACAAAGACTGTTTATAACACCTCTAATATATAAGTATATCACCTCCGAGTGCAGGATTTAACGTGAGACACATCAGATGTAGACGCTGGTTATGCACAGTGGTGCAATGCTGTCAGACAGTCCCGATGCAGAAAGAGGATAAGAAGTAATTATGGGTTCAGGATTACATCACCTATATGAACCCTGTGATCAAAAGATAGACTTGTCTGTGTGGAGAAAGCAGACTAACAGCAACAAAACAACAACTTTAATTAATGTTTAATTGAAGCTCTTTTGAGGGGGTTGAGAAAGCAGAAGTCAGACAGCGAAACTGAGCTTAGAGGAATGTTGTGGTTTTTTTCAGCGTTGCTCAACATCTGAACATCCCTCTCTGACAAAGTAATCCCACTTAATCCACGCTGAGTGAAAAGAGAAGCAGCTCCGTGAAAGAGAAAGAGAAATAAAACTTCCACTATTCTCTGAAAATGACTTCTGGTGAAGTTCGAGTACCTTTGCGGCCTCCGGCATCTGTTTTCATTCACCGCTTTTGCCTTGTCTAACCTTTCTTTACTTAAATAAAAAGCTTAGAGGGACCTTGTGAGCGAAAGGAAGTGGGCAGCAATGAAAACAACAGCGTCTAAAACAGGATCTCTTTTGGAGATTTCCCGTTGCCATCTGGAGACACATGTCTCGTGATCCCAGCAGAGGGTTACAGATCCGGTCAAAACACACATCTGGGTTCAATCCTCTTTATCTCGACAAGAGTGGCTGTTGATGTAGCATCAAAGCTCGAGATCTGGCGCACGCTGCTCCGACGGGCGGCGGTTGTCACTTTAGAAATGTCAAAATAATCAGCCGGATCGGCCTTAATGAGAAACCGATGGACTTGAAAGGGAGAAAGGGAGTTTTGTCTTTGCCCTACACCCAAGAAAATGGTCCACCTTGTTAAAACACAGGGCATCAAAGAGAGGAAACTTCCACCATGATGTTAGAAGTGCAGGTTTTGAAGATAGATGCATTTTTATCATAAGATTTTAGTCTTGAGTCAGCTGGTTGGATTTGATTAAAGTTGAAGACCAGATGTGCCTGGTGGAGAGACTCCCTTTGAAAAGATTCCAGGCAGTGGTGGAAAGTATCGAAGTACATTTACTCAACTGATGTTATTGATTTTTACAGTATTTTCATTAGGGCTGCCCCCTCTTAGTCGATTAGTCGACTAATCAGTTGTTTTTGTTTTAGTCTACCAAGATTTCTTTAGTCGGTTACTAATTGTTTATGCTTATTTCATGCTGAGTGACTAATTTCCAAGAGACTTATGAGCACATCTCTGGTAAACACCAGATTTAAAGTGGTGCTTTTGTGTGATTCTTTGTGGAGAAACTCAGTTTTACAGATCTGTCCATTAAACTAATCGATTAAATTAATTGTATGTTAATCCACTAAGAAGTTCTTTGGTTGAGGACAGCCCTCATTTTTCATTTCATGCTACTTTATACTGCTACTCACTATTTCAGAGGGTAATATTCTACTTTTTACTGCACGACATAAATGATTACTGTATATCTTATAAAATATGATGCATTGTTATAATCTACCCGACACTATATAAAGTAGTTACAGCTTGTTACATAGAAAATAATTGTCGTTGGACCTGGTAGCCTAGTGGTAAATGTACTAGGGCTTTCCTCGACCAAAGAAATACGATCATGTCGACTCATCGATTACTTTGGAAACTGAGTTTCTCCACAAAGAATCACACTAAAGCACCACTTTAAATGTTGTGTTTACCCGAGATGTGCTCATAAGTTTCTTGGAAATTAGTCATTCAACACGGAAAAAACATTAAAAGTGACGAATCGACTAAAGAAACACAACGATTCTTAGTTTCAGGGATTATACTCTAATGAAAACATAGTTATGAATATTATATTCCATTTCTGCTAATAGATTCCCTACACACTGTTCCTTTAAATATTTATTCCATAACAATGCATCATATTTTATAAGCTCCTTTTATATTTGGTATGTCAAATATTAAAGTAACTCATTCAAGCTGCTGAATGTAGTGCAGTAACAATATTTGCCTTTGAGTAGAAGTATAAAGAAGCATAAAATGGAAACACTCAAGTTAAGTACAAGTATGTCAAAATTGTGCTATAGTGCAGCACTATACTTTCCACTACTGGTCATTTTAGTGGAATTACTGCCATTCAAGCAGTGTCCTCTGATATTTATCACTCCAGTTGCATCACTTCCACCGTAGAAAACGTATCAATGTTCTAGTTACTGTTGGCTTAGTTAAATCGGTTTATACGGTTTCACTAAAGCAGAAAAAGTGATTTTATTTGACCTATTTGACCCGGTAGAAATGTAAACGCAGAAAAAAAAACATTGCACAGCGCTGCTGCGAGTGCTAACTGGGTCAGAGACGCCAAGAAATGAAGGCAATGTGAGATTCAGCCACTCATGAGCAGAATTCTCAGTTTTTTCCGTTGGCACCGAGAGAGAGGAACAACTGACTCAGTCCCTCAAATTTAAATTCAGCCGTACTCCTAACCCCTCTCTCTTTCTCTCTCTCTCTCTCTCTCTCTCTCTCTCTCCTTCCACTTTTCTTTTACCGCTCTTCCCTCTAATGTCTTTACCTCTCCTTCGCTAATGTAATTCTGCACTTTAGATCATCTTCTTCTGTCCTTTACCCTCCCGTCTGTCCGTTTTCTTCCTTCATTCCTGGTGAGATTTAAGTATCCAACTCATTTGTCGGCCTGGAAAAAAACAGATTCACAATTGTTTAACAGACACGTTAACTGCAGTACTAAGTGTATACATAGTTAAACATACACACATTCTTATCCCTATTTAATTCCTAGTTTCTTTCAGTATATATTGCATAAATACAGACAAGCACGCACATGATAGATGTTCCGACGCAATGTCAGTTTCACTTCCCAAAACACATGTCATCATTCTTTTGTTTTTTTGACCACAGCAGCTATAAATACACTGGAAATTTTTTCCATTTTGTTTATAACTCATGTCGGAACTTGCGGTTGGTGTTTTTTATATATATGTATGCATCCGGTAAACATATTATCACTCAGTCTCATCATGTGAATGTGACTAAGAGAGTATGCAGCACCCACATGTCCCGTGATGGGTGACGGGACATTGAGACATCACATACATGCTGCCTGGCACCACATTTTTTAATTGTTGTGAAGTACTAACTGGTCAACTTCGCAGGGGCCCTGAAAGCTCCAGGTTGACTGTGTTTCAACTGAACATTTGGATCCAGAAATCAGGGGCCTTAAAGAAGTAGGTCCTGCTAATCTTGAGGCTGTAGCTTGAGGAAGATATCTGCTTTAAAATCTACTTTTAAAACCTTAATTAGTTCAAGTTTGTCCGACTACGACCACACACAGGGTCTTCGTCAGGGCGGATGTAGTAAAAACAGATTGGTTACACCTGGTACTCTACTGTATATAGACAAACAGTAGACCAGTAATCAAATTACCCCCCAGCAAACCTTGAACCATGGGGTGCTGTTCTAGCTTAGACAATTATTACACATAGTGTGGGAGGAATGGAGGGTTTATGGGAGCCCAGCTGCTCGTTGTTGCCCCATGCAGGGCCCCGTTGTAAGTTAATACAGACATGGTGAAGTATGTTTTTTCGGATTTAGTTGCCGAGAGATTTCGATTTTCTGTTCTGATCTTGAGAAGATGATGAAGTGTAGGTCAGGCGCTGTTTTAAGGCAGCATGAAACTACATATGGAGTGGAGGTCAGGGACGATGGATGGGACACAAAACACAGGATGGGACTCTCACCCAGGAGACTAGAGTTCATCCCGTGTGAAACCAACAACATGTAGTTGTCCTTGTGTTCAAAAGCATGAAGTTTCACTTTCACTTTTGAAACATAGTTATTTTACGACAAACACAATGTTTTTCTTAAACTTAACGATGTGTTTTTGTTGCCTAAACCTTAAAAAGCTGTTTTGTTTGTGTTCAAAACGTAACATTTCATTGAGTTTAACGTGTTAGAATGCGTTGCATTTAAGTTTTGCTTTCACTTTTACAACGTAGTAGGCATAGGAGGCCCCTACTGATCCACATATATGATGCTTATAGCAACCAATAACGCCTATTTAATGGCCCGATAACTGTTGTAATAGCAGGCAGCGTACTGCACCCTAAAGTGTCTTTAATCAGTTGTCAATAAACATATCAACACATTAATCTGTCAGCTGATTAGACTGTGATCAGGTCATTAAATGAGCGTTATCGGTGCTTATCGGCTTCATACATATGGGTCAGTAGGGCCCTGTTACACCCACTAGTGGTGTAGGTTATATACCACTAGGTTATATCATCGATTCACATGGTAGATCACCAAAAGAAGTTGTAAAAGAACACGACAGCGACTTCTAGCAACCATGACAGGAGCAAGAACGGAAGTCAGGCACTGCAGTATAGACAGCGTGAAACTCCATATGGGGTGGAGGTTGGGGAATCTGTGGATTGTTTTCTTGATTAATCAATTGATTATTTGATTTATAGAATGTCTGAAAATGGTGAAAACAGCCATCAAAATATCCCCGAAGCCCAAAGCGACACATTCAGATTGCCTATTTTGTGCAGCCATCAGTCCAAAACCCAAAGACATTCCGTGTACTAGAATTTAAGACAAGGAAAGCAACATATCCGCACATTTATTCACCTTTTTTGCTTAAAAATGATAATACATCATGTGCACTGTGTAATTAAATAATTGTTTCAACTCTACATATGATAGTAAGGTCACAGTAGGGTCACAAAATCCATGTATACATCCCACAGCTCCACTGAAATAACCTCCAACTTTACATCACGCTGTTTCAGTGTCTGTGCATTATACATTTAGACCTCACGTCACTACACACACACACTGCACACACTCAGGGGTGTGTTTACCAAACCAGCAGCCAGCCCTTTGACCACACATGGCCGTGTAGCGAGCAACCTAGCTACCCCCGAGGCCAACAATACCAGCCATGTACAAGTCTCAATAAATAGAAGCTTTGATGGTGGCTGCTGGGAGTTCCAGGGAGGAGGGGTGCATGCTGGGATACCTGGCGTCTCAACCGGAGGTGGTGGTGGTGGTGTGTGGAGTAGTTTGGGACTGAGAAGTGGAGGTCTTGACGGTGTGGGGGGAGACGTGTTTTTATAGAAGCAGACGCGTCACCACACTGGAGCCACAGGACACACTAGCAGCAGTCAGTGGGGAGGCACAGAAAGTAAATTTGGTTGGTGTTGCAGGCAGATTTACTCAGATTGACTCGGAGGATAAATTAGATTAATGCTTAAATAATCCAGAGAAATCTTGAAGAAAGTGTGAGGGGGGATATATGCAGAGATGGAGAGAAGGGGGATAAGTTGCCTCTCTGCAGGTCGTCATAAGTGAACCTTGTTCTCTGGCCTCTCTGACCAGCACATGACTAACAGTAGCTGTGTGTGCCCAGGCAGTATACGGCCAGGTAGTCCGGCCCATGCAGTTGCTACATTTCCATCCCCCCCTGCTTCTCCCTTCACTTGTCGGAGGAAGGCTTGAAGAGAAAAACAGCACCTATGGTGGAATAAGAGAGATATCTGAGGTTTAGATGACGCTAACGGAGGAATTCGGGGTAATTCCGCAGACTTAATCTGTGGCGGAGATGAAGACGTGCGTTAACTCTCTGTGTGCAGATTCATAAGTGGAAATACAGTTCAAGATGCACTTGAGCTTCGACAACTCCCAACAAAGGGGGCCAGGAGATGAGGAGATCGATAACACTCTTATGTTTGTCCGTTAAATATGGAGCTAAAGCCCACAGTTAGCTTAGCTTAGCACAAAGACTGGAAACAAGGGGAAACAGCTAGCCTGGCTCTGTCTAATGGTTTATAATATATGGATACCAGCAGCATTAGGGTCTGTCACACCTAAACAAAGTACGTCTGGGCAATATAGAGAAAATCAAATATCGTAATATTTTTGACCAAATACCTTGATATCAATATTGCGACAATGTTGAAGGGTTAACTACTGGTGCTTTTACAAAATATTCACAGGATGACAGGATAAATGTTGTTTGTCTTTCGGCTTCTCCCGTTAGGGGTCGCCACAGTGGATCATTGATCCGCACATTGATTTGGTATAGGTTTTATGCTGGATGCCCTTCCTGACACAACACAGGGACAGTGTGTAACATTTACCGGGATTATTGGCAGAAAGGGAATATAATATTCATAGGTATGTTTTATTTAGAGTATAATCACCTGAAAATAAGAATCTTTGTGTTTTCATTACCTTTGAATGAGCCGTTTATCTACATAGGTCCTCTTCACAGAGCTGGCCGCCATGTTTCTACAGTAGCCCAGAACGGACCAACCAAACACTGGCTCTAGATAGAGTCATTCACGTTTTCATGTCGGCCACCGTAGTTCTCCTAAAAGAAAAAGAAAGAAGAAAAATTTCAGTTGTTTGCAATCTGCAACCTCACTGCTAGATGCTGCCAAATCCTACACACTGCACCTTTAAAGCAAGACTATGTAACAATGGCGTAAATATCGACAGTGCAACTGGTGCAGCTGCAGAGGGGCCCATAAATCGCCTTCCTACACCGTGTCCCTAACAGCAAGCGAGCATCCAACTATAACATCGGACGCTCTCTGTCCACACTTTATCCATTACTATGCACTTCTATTACGTCATGTAAACAAACCACATACAGTCAGTAGGCTACCTATCAGCTGTGCGCTCGAGATCAGACTGGAGACGTAACCTCTTAGCATACGTTTGTACAGAAAACACACATTTTATATTGTGATATTTACTGGAAATGACGTACAATATAGCCAACAGCAAGTAGGAAACTTTCAGGTGATCTCCCTCCAGTCAGCTGCCACCTTATTTAGGTTTGTGTAGTGAAATGAGGAGGTATCGTATAGATACCTGGTCTGGTTTGACAGGTAGTTTATGATGGCTAAAGTGAGCAAACTTTAGATGTTGTTGTATAATGGATATAATGGACTCTTCCCTACGTATGCTACAGTCTTTATGCGAAGCTAAACGTCACATTTAACAGACAGTGTCAAGCTTCTCATCTAACTCTCAGCAAGAAAGCAAATATTTCCCAAAAGGTTGAAGTATTCCTTTAAGTCTAAGACCACCAGCAGCAGCAGGCAGTGGAAAGAATAGGCTGGCCTTTCATGTGTGAAGATAAATAGTGGTGGTTTTGGTTGACATGAAGGGAAACAGAGAGAGGAGGAGGAGGACAGACATAGACAGTGGCAGGGAGATCTTAAACTTTGAGGAACCCAAATGTTGCTGAAAATGTTACTTTTTCCAGCGTTATTATGACCACCAGTTGTCTTTGGCTGCGATCGTCTAGACAGCCTTCTGGGTCATCATGACTAAAATGACATCAGTGTTTTCAGATTGTGTGTTTTATTTGGCTTCCAGTTCCTCTCTCGTCCCTCCTTATGACCCCACAACAAAGTTCCCCTAACGAGCTCAGCATAAATCACAGGGGCATACAAGGATTTGGTGTTGGCTTTTAAGAGTTCATAAAAGGGATAATGTCACAGTCACATGAAGAAACGACAATAAATTCAACATGCTGAGTTCCCTCAGTGTGTGTTGGCTGCTGTAGAGGAGAGTATGTTGCTTAACAAGGCACACAGAAACCCCCATGCACAAGCTCCGTCTCCCTTATTCACCATGCAATCTGTGTGATGCATCTGAGCTCAGAGACGCAGGTCCAAACAAGCTCTGAACGGTGACTGGAAGGAGACAAACACCAGCAGGTTCACACAAGTGGCCAAGCCCTTCTTTTTTGTGGACTAAGATGTTTTTTGTGTTGTTTCTGGCATGTCTGACTAAGAGCCGACTGACAAACTCCCAGAGAAAGATATTTATTATGTGTTGCAAAACTCCTCATTACTGCCTGAAGTATAAAATAAAACAATATCATTGTATTTTAGCAGATAAATATACTTTTCCTTTTGTTTTTTGTTGTATGTTTTATTTTATGAAATTAAAGAGTCCCATAAGAAAGCATTGTATACTTAAAGGAACAGTGTGTAACATTTTTGGGGATTTATTAGCAGAAATGGAATATAATATCATGTTTTTATTAGTGTATTATCACCTGAAAGGACCTGCATGGTCAACTAGTTGGTCTGGAAGGTTTATTTAGGAATAAACAAGAAGTTGATGGAGTGTCGAGCTACAACAATTAGTCAACTAATCGATTCGTTTTTCGTTTTCAGCCTTTCAAATATGGAGATTTCCTGTTTTTCTCTGTTTTATATCATATAAAACTGAATATCTTTGGGTTTTGGACCGACAAAAAAAGACATTTATACATCATCTTGGACTTTGAGAAACTGGAAAGGACATTTTTCACTATTTTCTGACATTTTATAGACCAAATTATTAATCAATTAATGAAGAATACATCAAGAGATTAATCGATAATGAAAATAATCGTTAGTTACAGCCCTAATGGAGTGAAAAACCTCGATGAGAGCATGTAGACGGGATCACACTAAAACACTCGAACTAACATAGATGAACTTTTTGAGGTGCTTTTAGGGCTTCTTGACAAGTTAGCCCACCTGTTCACAGGTAGAGGAAACTGTGTCCACCTGTAAAGATGACATGTTCTCATCTTCATGATTTATGGTGCTGTTATCTGTTTAGCTCTGTCCAACAGGAAAGGAAATCATTTCAGTTTAGACATTAATATTTTCTCTCTCCCTGTGTCCTGTAGGGTTGGCTGCAGCTGTATGGCTACCTGCCTCCAGGTGACGTCAGAGCTCAGGCCATCCGTTCACCAAAGTCCATTGAAACAGCGATATCAGCCATGCAGAGGTTTTACGGTTTGACTGTCACCGGCTCCATAGACGCCAACACGTTAGAGTGAGTTCTGATATTTTGTATTGGTTTCAAATGTTCAAATCACAGAAAAATAACAGACCGTAGAACACCGTGATTGACCAATCAGAATTGAGTATTCAACAAAGCTGTGTAATGATTATAAATAATGTGTCTTTCAGTGGAGTCTGAATATTGTACATAGTAAAAATTGGGATTTTTTTTTTGCTGTTGCCAGGGCAATGAGCCTGCCGCGATGTGGCGTCCCAGATAAGTTCGGCCCGGAGCTGAAAACCAACCTGAGGAGGAAGAGATACGCCGTGCAGGGTCTGAAGTGGGACAAGTCTGAGGTGACCTTCAGGTATATGCCGCTCTTTATATACGCTATATACAGTATACGCTCTTCAATATTTAGGCTTTTGCTACACATGTGAATAGGATTTATTATGCAGGTGATGATACACAACTAATGATTTTCATTATTGAGTCATCTTTAAATTATTTTCTTGATTAATTAATTGATCGTTTGATCTTTAAAATGTTAGAAAATGTGAAAAATGCGAAGTTGAAATATTCATATGGTTTGTTTTGTCCAACATAGAGTCAAAAACCCAAAGATATTCAGTTTTCTGTCATAGAAGACCAAAAAATATTCACATTTAAGAAATGGGACCCACAGAAATTCATTTTTCTGCCACCAATTAATTGATTATTCTTTTTAGCTCTAATGAAATTAAACACTCCTTCAACTCAGAATCCAAACTCTGAATATTACTTCAACAGTCGACAACAGGAAAAAAACAATGCAAAAAAAAATTATTAAAAAAACAGTGTTGTCTGAAATTAAATTTTCCTTTTTGACTTAAGTGTAATTTCTTAATAATAGTGGCGTGAGCTGCTTTATTCTACATTTATTCATTTATACAGCCACTTGTTCCTACAGAGAGACTGATCTGCAGTCATGTTTGATAGGCTTTTATTGTGAAGCAATTACTTAGTTCTTGTAACAGTGTGTTTAAGGGGACATTTAAGGGGATCTATTTGCAGAAACTGAATATAATATTAATAAGTATGTTTTTTTTAGTGTATAATCACCTGAAAAAGAGAATTGTTGTATTTCCGTTACCTTAGAATGAGCCGTTTATATCGTCATACGGAGCGCTTCCTCTTCACTGAGCCAGCCGTCATGTTTCTATAGTAGCCCAGTACGGATAAACCAAACACTGGCTCTAGAGAGGGCCATTTACATTTTCACATTTTCACATGGGCCACCGTAATTCTCCTACACGCTTGCCGCAAAAGTTTAAGTTGGTTGCAATCTGCAACCTCACCGCTAGATGCCGCCATATCCTACACACTGCACCTTTAAGTGTATTGAGTCGGCCTTAAATCCCTGTCCCTCTGTTCTCTCTAACAGCATACAGAACTACACCCCTAAGATCGGAGAACAAGCCACATATGAAGCCATCCGAAAAGCCTTTAAGGTGTGGGAGAAAGCGATCCCGCTCACCTTCAGGGAGATCCCCTACAGCCAGATCAGAGATAAGGTCGACAAGTTCGCGGACATCATGCTGTCGTTCTCAGAGGGCTTCCACGGCGACAGCACGCCTTTCG
>CAKALG010014855.1:0-14008 GCA_916700815.1 Helicolenus hilgendorfi | reverse complement strand
GGCGGCAGGAGACACGGCGCGTTGACGCACACACAGTGAGAGTAAATGAGTATTTGGCTTGAAGGGGTTCATAGAAAGGAGGGAGGGAGGGTTAGAGAGGAGAGGAAGAGGAGGGGAGTTCAGCGCCCTTTAAGCCCACTTGAACACTACGCGGACTCATGACGCGCCTCGTGCGTAATTTGAGCGGCTCGAAGATGGACCAAAAAGACGTCAAACAATTTGTTGCTCTATCATCGTTTTGTGAGAGATATGCTCAGCTCACACACTTTAATAGTCTACTCTGTACTCTAAAAGAAAACACAATTACAAGCCAAGTGTACCTTTCTGTCTAGGCCAATGAGGCAAGAATACTTAATTATACTTTTTTTCTAAGTATATCTCGATCTAAAGAATAAGTACAAGTAGGCCTATAAGCCAAGCATACTTAGCTTTCTCTGTATACTTGTCAGTATAAACCAAGTATACTTATCTGTATACTTTTCACTATGAGCCAAGTGTACTTCGACTTTTCTATATACTTGTCACTTTAAGACAAGTATACTTAGACTTTTCTGTATACATGCCAGTATAAGCCAAGTATACTTAGACTTTTCTGTATACTTGTCAGTATAAGTCAAGTATACTTAGACGTTTCAGTGTACTTGCCAGTATGAGCCAAGTATACTTATGTATACTTTTGTTAAGTGTATCTCTGATAAGTACATAAAAAGTAAACTAAAAGTATACTCTCTTATTTAAAGTTTAAAAGAAGTATACTAATAGCACACTTGAATAAATGTCTTTTTGTTAAGGGCAGACTGACATGCTTCGGAGTGAATCCAGTTTTGAACTCTAATGAATTTCATCTTTATCTCAACAGATGTTAAAACTAATTCAGAATCTATTTCTTAAACAAGAGGAGACTTCTCCTTTTTTATTTTGGTTATGCTTCAGGCTAGTTGTTTTTTTCTGTGTATGTGCCTAAATCTAACCAGTCTGACCTATCTGATCATCCTCATCGCCTCCACTTTTGGGGGTTCTGGTGCCAGTGGAGTTAAAAGATGTGAGTCATGGCACTGCAAGATTACAGCCTTTTGGTGCCCTGAGGCTAAAAAAAAAAAGAAATAAGATGAGTCATGCTTGCACCTATTGACATCCCCAAAACACAAAATGTGCACTATGTGAGCAAAATATAAATAATGACGGTATTAAAGGAGACATATCATGCTTTTCAAGTTCATACTTTTATTTTGGGGTTCTGCTAGAGCATGTTTACATGCTTTAATGTTAAATAAAAAAAAAAATTCTCATACTATCTGTCTGAATATATCTGTATTCACCCTCTGTCTGAAACGCTCAGTTTTAGCGCATGTCTCTTTAAGCACCCCTCCAGAAAAAGCCCAGTCTGCTGTGATTGTTCAGCGTATTCCAGTCTTCCACATTTGCACTGTCGCTGTTCTCACATTGTCCCTGCAGCCGGGGACTCACTGTTTGCAAAACTAATGACATTTCCTCAACTGTAGCCTAATTTTTGTGCGAATTACCAAATATTAGCATGCTGTCACGCTGAACTAAGAGGGTGAACATGTTAAACATTATGCCTGCTTAACATCAGCATGTTAGCACATAGCTCTAAGCACCTATACTGTACCTAAGTGATTGTCATCACAAATTTTAAATTTATCAAATGACCACAAACCATACACACGGTAAACTTGGGACTTTGCATCCAGAGTTGTGAAATTTCATGAAAGGGTTTTTCGAAATCTGAACTGCCCTTTGTAGGGCATTCACAACTGACACATCTGTAGTATCAAAGAAACAGAGAGCATCCAGTCTAAAACCACCATGTGATTATCTTTATATTTGACCTGATCCAAACTGAGACATTTAGTCTTGAAACTGACTGTTTTTGGTTGCTCTTTCACTGCCATCACTGGAGAGAAATCTCAAACTAGATCACTACAAAAGGTCATTGAATTACTTCCTGTCCAAACCTCAGTTAATCAACATCAGATTTATAATCTTTGTCATCGTGGGGTAGGTAAGGGCAGGTAAAGATGCCAATCCAAT
Source organism: Helicolenus hilgendorfi (assembly GCA_916700815.1). NCBI lineage: Eukaryota > Metazoa > Chordata > Actinopteri > Perciformes > Sebastidae > Helicolenus > Helicolenus hilgendorfi. The sequence continues at coordinate 11,956 of CAKALG010014855.1, read as the reverse complement.
ACATTTTCCAGAACGCAGGAACAAATATTGCTACTACCTCCACTGCTGCTACTGACACTGTAATAATAATAACAATACAGGCTTTCAATTAAGATATGGACAGTGAGAATTCAAAGAGTTGAATTACACCCAATTAAATATACATATCAGCAGAAGCTAGGTCATCCAAGTAGAGAAACTGCATATGTTTCTGAATGCAAAGATGTTTTATTTTGTACCCCTCATTACACTTCTATTTTCACCACATTTGAGAAAACATCAGAGGAAAGCACAAAACAATTTGCTGAGCTGCAGAGATAATTATTACATGAAGCAGCGGCATCATCCCACCGCTTTCTTCTGAGACTAATGTACTTATTTATTTCTTCTGTGTTGCTTTATATTAAAATCCAGCAGGTAATGACGGAACATACTGTAATGACTAACAATCGCTAAGATTTACATGCCCCTGTAGCGTATTAACCGTATAATGGACCGACAAATGGTTGATGGCTGATTCAACATGCTTTCATTCTTGGTAAAAACAGACACACAAGCACAAATAAACGTACCTCCATTTCTTATTCAGATCCATTACAGCAGTCGTTCATCATTGGTCCAGAAGAGAAATGACATGAAAAATAGGTTTTAGTTCTGCTGTCTTAGTGCTAAAGGCTTAAAACTTACCAAGTTTACCGCCTCCAGTTCCAGTTAGACTTGTCGTATAGTCACAATATTATGATAATTGTAGCATCTGAATATTGAGTCTCACAGCATGTCTGCTGGCAAAAAGGAAGCTTCAGTCATTCAGTTTTACATTAACAGAAGGTTAAAACATCAATTTACTCATCTCAGTCTGCTGTGCACGTTTTACCTGAAGTGCTTTACCATCTTCAGACTATTTCCCAGAGAACGCTAGCTCATTTTCTTTGGTCAGATCGTATAATTATAGGAAAGCCCATTGCCCAGGGTGGACGTGGACTGAATTGAGTTTGATGGCTGCCATTATAATGTACGCATTTTAATATTTATTGCAGCATTTTGTGCCAAGTTGGCCGCAGGCCTCTTGCATTGATGAGGTTTGAATTCAAAAGATAGATGAACATTGTCATATCTGTCTTTACCGTTGCATACTGTCTAAGTCTGTAGTATCACCGAGGAGTGGGATGCTGTTTGAACATGGAGACAGTGTTGTACATATTGTTTAAATGGTAATGTATTCTTATAGCAACACAACATTAATCTCTTCGCTTTTTATCGTTGTCTTTCATGTTATCCTGTGTGTTATAAACTGAATCGTGAAGATGTGAAAACATCTGTGGAATATGAATGCTGCCTATGAATAAGGAGGATTGAACACACTGGTTGTCTCAGGGAGGGGGCAGTGGGGCATGTTTGAAAATAACGTTGCAAAAGTGCTTGGTCTTGGATGCCTTTATGGAAGATAAAGCATGATGCAGTGCCCTTTAGGATACCCGTAAGTGGAGAAGTCATGATGCAGTCTCCTCAAGGGTTCCGTTCCAGTAGAGAAGACATGATGCAGTTCCCTCAAGGGTTCCATTCCAGTAGAGCAGACATGATGCAGTCCCCTCAAGGGTTCCATTCCAGTAGAGCAGACATGATGCAGTCCCCTCAAGGGTTCCATTCCAGTAGAGAAAACATGATAAAGTGCCCCCTACGGTGCCCTCCCAGTAGAGAAAACAAGATAAAGTTTCCTCTAGGGTTCCCTTCCAGTAGAGAAAGCATGATGCAGTGACCTCTAGGGTACCCTTCCAGTAGAGGAAATGTGATTTATTGCCCTCTAGGGTACCCTTCCAGTGGAGAAAACATGATGCAGTGCCCTCTAGGGTACCCTTCCAGTAGAGGAAATGTGATTTATTGCCCTCTAGGGTACCCTTCCAGTGGAGAAAACATGATGCAGTGCCCTCTAGGGTACCCTTCCAGTAGAGGAAATGTGATTTATTGCCCTCTAGGGTACCCTTCCAGTGGAGAAAACATGATGCAGTGCCCTCTAGGGTACCCTTCCAGTAGAGGAAATGTGATTTATTGCCCTCTAGGGTACCCTTCCAGTGGAGAAAACATGATGCAGTGCCCTCTAGGGTACCCTTCCAGTAGAGGAAATGTGATTTATTGCCCTCTAGGGTACCCTTCCAGTGGAGAAAACATGATGCAGTGCCCTCTAGGGTACCCTTCCAGTAGAGGAAATGTGATTTATTGCCCTCTAGGGTACCCTTCCAGTGGAGAAAACATGATGCAGTGCCCTCTAGGGTACCCTTCCAGTAGAGGAAATGTGATTTATTGCCCTCTAGGGTACCCTTCCAGTGGAGAAAACATGATGCAGTGCCCTCTAGGGTACCCTTCCAGTAGAGGAAATGTGATTTATTGCCCTCTAGGGTACCCTTCCAGTGGAGAAAACATGATGCAGTGCCCTCTAGGGTACCCTTCCAGTAGAGGAAATGTGATTTATTGCCCTCTAGGGTACCCTTCCAGTGGAGAAAACATGATGCAGTGCCCTCTAGGGTACCCTTCCAGTAGAGGAAATGTGATTTATTGCCCTCTAGGGTACCCTTCCAGTGGAGAAAACATGATGCAGTGCCCTCTAGGGTACCCTTCCAGTAGAGGAAATGTGATTTATTGCCCTCTAGTGTACCCTTTCAGTGGAGAAAACGTGATGTAGTGCCCTCTAGTGTGCCCTTCCAGTGAAGAAAATGTGATGAAGTGCCAAAAGGCTGCCCTAGATTCCAGAAACCTTTCTGCACGCTGGTGCCCCACTGCATGCAGCTGGTGCCCTTTTTATTTTTTTTCACTCCTGCCCACGAGTCCACCACTGATTCAACACCTTGTCCTAGTAAAGTTAAAGTATGTATAGTGATAATATATGTTACCTATGTTTGGTTTTTCTTTTGTTCCCTTTCCCTGATGATGGGCCTTGAGGCTAAATGGTTGTGGAAGATGTGTATGAATGTGAAATTTATACATGTTTGGAAAATTTGAATGTTATTAACGTAACACAGATATGATGTTGTATATAGTACGTATGTGATAAATGTAATGTACTTGATTTCAGACCCCAGGAAGACTAGCTGGTGCCATTGGTATCAGCTAATGGGGATCCTTTTTAAATAAATAAATATACATGAGCTCTGCACTTTGATTATAGGATTACAAGATTAATGTGAAAAGTTACTTCTATCAAAAGACACTCCCATCATCTATATAAATACAGAAAAAGACACACTCTAGGGTCTCATAGCCTTGGTACAACCATTACCTAACCATTTATGCAAGGAAAAACATACATTATTCAAAATCATTATAATACCATAAGTAAGAATCAACATGGCATGGCATCTCCCTATATAACTGCAGTATAAGCCACCTAATTATGTTGGAAATCATGTTTGACCAATCAGATCATTTGGCAGAGTGACTCGACAATTGGCATCTGTCTAAATTCCCTTCCATATGCTCTCCATTTTATGAAAACAGATAAAAAATCCACAGTGATTTTTTTTTTTTTTCCTTTTTTATTTTCCGAGCAGGTTCTGCTTCTCTATTCATGTCCAGTCTGGTGTAGCAGTGACTAGTGAGAGATACTGTCCTTTTACTGACTCCTGAAAATTCTGTTTGTAGTGTTTAACATAGAGTTTTAGTTCCCTTTGGGATATACCACCATGCATAAATAGTGTACAAACTTTTGTAAACCCTATTTAGCCTGCCAGTGTGCATGAGCTGCACTGTGAATCATGTTTCCAATAACATTATTTAGTTTGGAGGACTTGCCAATATCACTCTAGACAGTAAAACCAATGATGGTAATGGATGACTCGTAATTAATCAATGTTACACGGTGTATGTGCGTCTCACTGCCCCCCAATGCATCTCTTTCCACTTCCACGTCTCTCTCTTCTTCTTCCTCCCTCCTCTTAGAGTCTGTCTCGCCCCAATCTTTCTGTCACAGACTTTGATGTACAGTTCTAGTAAGTCCACGGCACCTTGGGACTGCCCCGCCATAACATCTCTAGTAGAAGCACATGAGACTTTTCCAGTCCTTTATGCACTCTTTCTGTGAGTATAGGCTTTGCTCAAGGATGTAATCCATAATTCATATGATTGTATTTTTTAAAAAATGGGGATGGCAGAAGAAGCCCAGAAGTGTCCAAAAACAAATAAGCACAAAGAGAACAGACAGAGCCAAAATGGAGATGTTTAGGTCGTTTCTGTCAGTGTATATAATTGTTTGTCCTATGACAGTTTTAACAATGCTAGCTGCTTGGCTCTAATGGTCGGTCTGTTAGTCCACCACTTAGGTCCAGACGGAAAGATCTCAACAACTATTCAATGGATTGCCTTGAAATTTTGAACAGACATTCATGGCTCCCAGAGGAGGAGGCCTACTGACGTTGGCAACCAGGTCTCACTCCCAACTCATCAAATACCACCGATTGGGCAGCTCCCCACGGCATCGGATGCACGGGGCACCCTTTAGCGACAGCATGTGATGAGGCTTTTTCAACTAACTCCAATGTAAACCCACCCGCGCTGTTTTCCAACGGCCAGAGCAAGTGAAGTGAAGTAGTATTAAAGAGCGTGAGAGTCCGGGAGTGTGGGAGGGGTGGTGGATGGGTCAAACAAACATAAGACTTTCAACCAGGAGACCGCTGTTCGTGTCCAGTGTGAAACTAAAAGTAACGTTGACTTATTTTGTCACGTGAGTCTTTCACGTGACCCGTCGGTATCGTCGGTCTTGTGATTCACGTGAGTCATTGGTCAGTGAAGTTAATGTCAATCATGACCGTTTCCTAACCTTATACCTAAGTGGTTGTGTAGCCTAAACCTAACTTCCTGTGAAAACGGAAGTTTATTTTGAAAGGACAATATTCATGTAATGAGCGTTTATTGACACGCCGTCCCTGGTCCGTCCAAAAGTAACGCAAGAGGGGTACCCTGTGCGTCAGTCTCTGATGCCGAGGGGCACTGACCGACGGGCGGAATTTGTCGAGTTGGGAGTGAGAATGTGTTGACTTTGGTGATCCCTTGACTTGTTCGACTAGATGTCAGGTCTTCTGGTTCTCTGTGGACAAGTTTGTAACAATATTTCAATTTCGTACAGTTTTCTTTTGGTTAATTTACCTCACAACACCTTCAAAAAATATGATATTGCTTTGCTTCTCTTTAATCTTCAGCAATAAAAACAAGTGAATATGTAATGGCAGATGCTGACTGTTGTGTGTTTGTCACCCATCGGGGACTGATTGTGGCGACTGCACTTACAGTGACATCAGGTCTATAGCCTCTAAACTGATCCCTGCTCACGAGCACTTCACTATAAGTTACACTCGCAGCTGTGGAAGGCGCTCCTTTTTAAGGGGGGGAGGGTATAAATAGGCAACCTGTGGGACATTCTCGTTGCTCTCCTTCATAAGCAGGAAGTATAAGTCGCAATGCACGCTGGTAGACGTCCTGCTCACAGCTGTTGTGCCTTACGATGTGTTGTCAAGTAAAATTCAAGTAATCCAGTAAATTCTGATTTATATTTTATATCTAAAGTTAAAGTTTCCACTCCGTGAGAAGACACCAAAGTTCATGTGTGTGACAAAAGTAATAGCTGACAATGTGTTAAGATGGAGTTTAATTTAGGTTATAAGTCAACACCAGTACACTGTCTGAGGGTTTAACAGTTTACTTCCACTCCCTGCAGGTTTTCATGAGGCCCATGGGGCCCATTCATGCTTTTGAGTATCTGCAATTCAGTAGTTTAAAGCAAATTTACTCAAGAACAGTTTTGACATGTACTGCTATTTACAGAGAATATTTATTTTCTGTGACACGTCATATTATTACATACTAACTACTAACTTTTTTTCCCAAGGTTATTTGAAGGGCATTTACTTGCACGATCCTGTTTTGCTGTCTCTCCTGTTATATCCATTATATCACAGTCAAAGTCATTTAAAATAACAATGTCGTGCTGTGGCCATGTGTTCGCTGTCACCTGTCGCTTGCTGTGAGCTCAGCTAGGATGTCAAAGGAAGTTGATGATGCGGGACACAAGAAAGCTCAGTATGGTATTACTGTTTTTGTTTTGGATCTGTGTGATCCCGTCCATTGCCCATTTGGACACCCCGTTGCCACATATGAAACAAATTGGCACACAAACACAGCCTGACGCAGCCATGGACGCAAGCAAACCAACTGGATCAACAGAGATATTGCTAACGTTAGATTTTACCCGACCTGAAAAGCCTCGGCACATCTCTGTGTGGTCCGTGTGCAGCTGGGTTATCAAGGCAGCAAGTATTTTGAGACACGCAGTGAAGCGATTCCGACTACTGCTGGTTGGAAGGTAACGCAGTTGTGTCTAGAAGGTAACCCTCAAATTGCAAAAACATGCACTAACTGATATCAGTCACACTGGAGGAGCTGACGGGATACAGCTCCAATGTTTTGAATTTGGACTGCTGTTTTAAACGCCAGCCGTTAGTGCTACATATTGCTCCTTTAAAAGCTGAGTCATAATATAACCACCATAATGTAATTTCATTTTAATCTATTTTTTTGTGCCCTCTTAGAGAGTTCTGTTCTGCTCAGGGATTTGATATATGGTTAATGAGGTGTGTCAGAATAAGGACAGAGGAAGGAAAGCTGGGCCAGTTTCTTTCACTTGGTGACCTCACTCTGGTTGAGAAAGACAACAACAAGTGTCTGGATGTATCATCCATTAAACAAAAACCTACATCCACTTCAATTTCACTAAGATGTGTTCAAAAGTGGTTATGTAACTCTTGTTGTCAGCGGTCATAAAAATTGCTCTCGTCAGACATTAAAAGGCAGACAAGACATAAAACCGACGGCATAGACAAATGAGTGCTTCACTGCAAAGAACAACAGAGGGAGGAAGCAGAGCTAGAGAAGTGTCACTTCAGTAGGTGGAGTACTGTACTCATCTTACCTTAAAAGCCTCCATTTCAATATTATAAAGACATGTTTTTTTATCTATCTATCTATCTGTCTGTGATCACTGATTTCCCATCAACTCCTCCACATTTTCATTTAAAGCCAAACTCATCAATCACACTTTAGCCAGATATCACTGTGTGTTGAACCCTGTGAGATCTCCACCTTGCATCCAAATGCGATACAAAGCAGTAGTTCGCAATAGCGAGCACGGCGTTCCCTCAATCACGCTCCCTTTAATTAACGACCAAATTAATCCAATTAGGGCTCCGAAGTTGGATTCATAGCGTTATAATAAATGATTCATTACAGGTTACATTTGATGTGAAAGAACAGAGGAGATTGTACAACTCTGATAGTCATGTTTAATTGATGCTTGGTTTCATACCATATGCAACACACTCTGCTGCCCAGTGTTTGCTGCTGAGAGCTTCTGCATGTGTGAAACGCATATTGATCTCAAGATGTGTTTGTGATTAGTGGCAATAGTATGATTAGACCCTTGATTAAATCTGTAACAGCCTAGCTGCAGCACGACATAATGAAACATGATATCCTGGGCTGCATGCAGGCAAGCAACATTACTGCTGTAAAAAAAAGATGAATGTCCGGAGAATCTACCGCCTCCTAGATATTGGATAGTGAAATGAGAGAGGCCAAGAGGTTGTGCATGCGATAGATATGCACCTTTCTTTCGTCCCTGTTAATCAGACTGGAGGGTAATCCCGATGGTTCTTCCTGCCCGGAGGCTCTGTGAGAGTTGTGTCCTAGATTGGAAGTGGTTCTCTGAAACTGTGCCTGGGGCTCACATGCCCAGAGGTAATCTTTTTTGTTCTCCGTTTCCATGTCCTTCCAGCTGCACACAATGGCAGTAAACACAGCATGAACAAAAAATAACTAGTTAATATCTTTCTACAAGAGGTGGATATTTTTGTTTTTCTGTGGGTCGGGGCAGGGCTCTGATTTGTATGTTTAAAGGGACTAAGTGTAAGAATAAGAAATGATTGTTGACTGTGACACCTGTGGCCGTTAAGTCAACGACAGTCAGTGTCCTGTTGTTCGAGCATTGGTCAAAACGAGACACACGAGACTGAACGTGATTGACGGGCGTCATGTTGATTAACATTGAATTAGCCAGCTAAAACCACGATATTACTTTATATTTCACATGCTTGGCAGTAATTTTAGTCTACCTGTCCATTAGGAATTTTGCCAGCTTGGGGTAGATCAAAACGAAGGTCCCTCCATGAATCGAAGGCCTGGCCGATGTTGATCCTAATTTCTCCAGAGACGTCAGTCACATTCCTGTTTTGCAAGACGGGCTTCACTAGATATAACTTTGGATTTTTTTGTGCTTCCGTGGAGTTTGTGTTGGAGTCTGAGTTGTGGTGGCGGCTAGTTGTTTGTTGGCATCAGGGGACTCCATTTCTAACCGAACGTTACTATCGTTGCACACTGTTAGCTCTGAGGCTACTCGTAAGCGCGCATGTTGTCACATCCAGGATATTCCTGGAAAACGGGCCCGCATTTTGAAGTATTTGTGTAGGCCAACCAGGAAGTTAGCATCGCCCTGGTTCCCTCGACCAAAAGCCAATGGGATTTTTCCATTGGATTTTTGATGGAGAAAATAAGCTCCGTGGTAAAGGTTTATGATACTTATATGTTTTGTTCAGCAAGATAATCTTCACAAAGGAACACCACTTTTAGGATATTTGAAGCAGAAATGCAATCACCAAAAGTAAAAAAGGCTAACGCTAGACTATAAACAAACTACACCACAGTCGCATGAGCACGAGTATACACAACGAGGCTGTAAAGGCGGACAAATCGGTATGATGACATTTAGTAGTCATGAGTGGGATACTTACTGACATATTTTATATCGTAGAACAAAACGTTAAAATCTCTTAAGCTTGAGTTAACCACAGACCATATGACAGGCATCAAACTAAAACCCATTGACACCAAGCCGAGGGGACCAGAAGTGCTAAAAATGCTAACAAATTTTTGGGTTTTAGGACTCATTCCTGTAGCAGTGCAGTCCCTTTAACTACAAACAAACTCTGGACTACCTGTAGCCTATGTATAAGTTTAGCATTGCTTTCCTCTCTGCCTATACAGCAGGTGTGTGTGGGCGTATAGGCTTGGCTAATTGGCTTCATTTCTCCAATGTTAATAAGTGTCAGCACAGGAAGGGCTAGTTAATACCGCCTGCACTCCCGCAGTTCAACGGTGCTGTGACCCTGGCAGATAATAAAGAGCTGCACCATAGGGGATGCAGCCAAGTGATGCATCATGGAAGGAAGCAATGTTCTAGTCATTCCGCTGTCCTCCTTTTTCCTGCTCACTCCGCTTTTCATTTCTTCCTGGCACCTTTCAGGCTGAGAATCTGCATTTGTTATCACACTAAGTAGCCTTTGAATGAGGATCGCTGTCTCTGACCACCAAGGCAATACAAAAAGAAACAAAAAAAAATGCCTAAAGAACATAAAAATATACCTGCACACAAAAAGTAAAAATACTATGTTGTCCAAAACAGTTTTTTATGTATGTCTTTATTCCCCCCCTAAAGTTGTTCCGTCTCCAAAAGAGGGTATTGATCATTATTGTAGGTTTCAGTAAACAAGTTCTTCTTGAAATGAGCGCAGCTCAGAAAAATGTATAAATGGGAAGCAAAAAAATTGGAGACATCAAAGATGAGCTGCTGATGACGCACAAGACTCCCTTCACTAATTAATAAAGACTGGTTTTATTGCCAATGTTATTTTCAAAATGTGATTTTCAATTGGATTTGTATATTATTCATTTCCGTTTCATTTTGTTATTAATATGCAGAATTCATACATTATTAATTCCCCGATTTGATATATGAAACCTGATACAAGCTAGTCTATGTTGAGAGTGCAGAGTTATTAATGCTGCGAAACACTTTGCAGCCTCAGAGACGGCAACAGTTTCCATTTTTACATGTCTTGTAAGGCTAAAACTAAATCCTCAATCACTCAAAGGACAGGGACATTAAACGTGTGTGTCATTGTTGTATTGGAAACATGCACATACTCTTGTTTCAAAGACTTTTTTTTTAAAGTAAATATCAAACAGAAAGCATCTTTTGCATGTAAAAGAAAACACTGGACTTTTTAAAATAACTATTACTGAATGGAGATTTTTAAATAGCTGTTCTTTGCTAATTTTCCACCATGGTTCATCTACACAAAAGGCCTACTTATCACAGACAAAATAAGACCATAGAGGCATGTTAAGGAGCACAATTAGAAGGACTGATAGAACCAAGTAAATGCCAAAAAAGACCTTTGGTTATCCAACAATCACATCACATCACAGCTTCCTGTGAGCCCTTTGAAACAGTCAGAGCCCGGGGTGTGCAGTGGCGTATTGAAAGACCTGAGATTCTGCCAAGTAATGACATCATCTCTCACAATACTGTTTCCTTCCAGGATGCTTTCATTGGTCCCTTGACAGAGTGTCAAATGTAAAACAATAATTCAACTATGGAAACACGTTCAAAATCTTCTCAAATTCGCAGGCTTTGGACCTTTCCCTTAAAAAACATTCAGCTGCTTTAACAGTATTAGCAGCTTATTAAGTAAGCTTAGTATCCTAAACCTTACAAGACACAGATCTGCTAGACTAAAGCTTGTCAGAAAGATAATACAGTGGGCCCCACCATTAATTATATGCAGCACCACAATGAACATAAGTTGTGTCAATATTAGTTGCTAATGGACAGCATTTTAACACCTGGAAGTTTGCCAAGTTTAAGAACCAATCTTTCTCTCTGTCTCTCTCTTTCTTTGTGTATGGATGGTTTTTGTTTTAATGTCAGTATTGAGCATCTGTGTGGGTGTATATGTCTATTGTTCCCGTACATCAAATCAATTTTGAATTAAAAAGCATATTCAAAAGAGCGAACCCATCATACAGTATTGTTCTGATCAGGGGGTGTTCTTAGCATCACAGATTGACCTTCATATTAACAAGAACTACAGTAACATGACAGCGAAATAAAAACTGGGCAGAATGCTAGTAATCTACGTAACACCATCCTTCCATTTGGAAGATTAGTCTGTGTGACTTGGGATTTCTTTCTTGCATTAATCTTCCTTGAGTAATTATAGGGATGCAAAGACCTCAGTTCTCAAAACAACTCTCAGCGATTTTTATTTGGGGTCTAGAACCAAAAACAATAGACTTAGTGTTCCCCAAAACTCCTGCTGTCAGTAAGCCGCTCTCCGATGATACAGAGTTTGGCCTTAAGACATTTCAGGTCCCTTTGCACAACAATAATGGCTGAATAAGCATTTAAAAAGCAGCATGTGTGCATAGTTCTTACAGTATATCAGTGATATGAAGCAAAAAGAAAGCCCTAACACGCATCATCATAAGGTGCCCCACAACTAATAGGTCATAGTGAACCATTAATTTTCAGTCTCTGATCTGACAAAATAGGATAAGGGCCAATTACGTGGTGTAAGATTATTCATTCCCAAAGCCCTGAATTTGAGGAACAATAACAATGGTAATGTGACTATAGCTCCGTGAAATAAGTTGAACCTGCTAATTGGGCTCCTTAGTCATGATCATTTATTTTCACAGATCACATTGTGCGTCGATGGACCCGTCAGCCGATCACGTTTAAGCTTGCAGGAAATGCACACAAGAGTAAACCAGCGAGGAAGATGGTTAGCAGATGAAGCCTAACTAGCCCATTCAATGACATTACCAGAAAGCACACACAACAAGCTCAATTGTTAGTTGTATAAAATCATTAGCGTATGATTATTCAAAAATTCAAGGCATATACATAACTATCAGTTACAAATATGTTTAAAAAGAGCTGAAAAGAGCCATATCATGTTTTAGTTTGGGTAAATAACCCAAGAAAAAAAGTGATTTATAGTGTTTAAAGGCCCTGAAACAGCAAGCCGTAGGTCGCCCGTCGGACAGTTTTGGGCCGTCGGAGAGCGTCTGTTGGCCTGTTTTTTTTCGGTGTGTCCCA
>CAKALG010014854.1:0-15464 GCA_916700815.1 Helicolenus hilgendorfi | reverse complement strand
TTGTGTACATAATAGTCCTCTCTATTCTACCTTTATTTGTTCAGCTTTGTTGTCCTCGTTCTTAGCTATTATATCTATTTCTGTGTAAGTATGCTGAGAGTGTCAGTTGGCCAATAAAGCGCATTCTGAGTTTGATCTCATGTTACTTTAAAGACCTCGGGCATTTACAGTGCTCTGGCCTCGTGTCCATTAGAGTCATGCTGTAATCCTCGTCCCCACTAAGGCTGAAGCCAAATTGCTTTGAGCTCAGATGACCTCAGTAACCATCTAACCACCATCACTGTTTGTATTTATGCCTTGAGAGAAACACAATGTTGTAATGTAAACAGTTAATATATATTTCAGATTCATAAACACATTTATCAAAATACAATTTTATAAACTACACGACACAAACCAGAATGATTACAAACACACAGACGGGGTTCGAAATCAACACAGCAAGCGCCAAATGCGGGTACATCTTAGGTGAGTAATTCTCAGAAGGCTACCACCAGCCGGAGCAGACTTTCTAATTTACAGAGTACACTTTAAGATGTGCGCTGCCTAGTTTGACCGCTTGATCGGAGTTCGTTAGTGATTGACAGCATCCAAGAGCCAATAGGAACGCGCCCTCTCTCTCTAGATGTTTTAAAGCCTTACAGCAGAGCCATGAGGAGGACACTTGAATTACAATATGCTGAAAGGTTATTATAGAATATTTTCCCATTGACACCCAAAATATTTTTCCTATTGGAGCCTTAACTCTAGCCAAGAGAGCGAATAAGTGTATTTCCCAAAATGTCAAAGTATTCCTCTAATTAAACACCACATTCCAGCATGTGTCCTAACAATATCCCTCTTTGTGTTTCAGCCCTGAGATGAGTCCGCTGAAGCCTGTGCCTCAGATTAGAATAGAAATGGACTCAGACGATGATAATTCATTCTACTGGAAGGAAAGAGGATCTGAAACGTCTCTGTAGAGCGGCGAACCACCACCAGACTCCTGCGGCACCCGGAAGACAACTTTTACTTTCCTTTATTGACTATATTCTTTTTAACTCCAAAATCCTCTCCACGATTTCAAGACTGTCTTCTGAATATGTCGCACAGAAAAGAAAGGGAACTCACTAAGACAAAAAAAAAGCTCTAACAAGACACAAGAAAACTTTCTTTTTCTAATAATGAAGCCATTTCTTTCCTCACAATCTTCTCTTGGTATTTTCCTCACAGCTCCACAGTAAACTGATAAATATAACTTCTCTTCTATGCAACTCTTTTCACATATCAACGCTGCATGAAATGCCCTCCCTGCTCTTTTTTATATAAATATATACATAAATATCATCTGTTTGAATTTTTATATAAATTGATTTACTCTAATAACATTTTCCTGTAGCAGGAAAAGTATGTTTTTTATAGCTCTACCTCTTGTTTTAGAATAAAAGCTGAACAAATGCAACATGTTGATTTTTGACGCAGAATGGGGTTTTGATATTTTCTCTCTGTCCTCTTGTAGAGTTGAAATGATTCAAGAGATTCACTGTATTATAGCTTGTGAAGGAAACGTGTGCAAATAGATGATTTTAAGTTAATTAACAGTTAATTAACAATGCATATTTGTATGTGCAGATGAGGTAAATATTTTTATCATCACTTTATGATGCAGTTTTGATTGCTTCACCTTCTCTTTTTAATTTTCTGAGTCTTTCTTTCACTTCAAAGCTTTTGTTACTCTTTTAAATTAAATCATTTCTTTATCTTTTTTTTTTTTTAAAATGATCATTTTGTGTGTATGTTGGTAACTTTTTCTTATGTTCATTTTGTTTCTCTTTATGGGTAGAAAACAGTTGAGCGATACGTAATCATCAGATTTTCCTCAGCCAAACTTAAACTCTAACTAGGAATGCATATCATATAATCGCTTGTGCTGCACAAACTACTTTACCGAAGTGGCTTATAAGAGATCGATCCAGACAGAAATTATTACGGTAACGCTGTGACGAGGGATTACGAGAAGGGAATCGGATCCATGTAAACTCCACGCAGCAGGTTTATTTCCTTTCGTCTCGGCTGCTGTCGGAGTTATCTTATGATGGGATCACAAGTTTATTTTTTGTTTTATGTATTAAAGGTTTGGATTTTTTCAAGTCTATCTTAATACAGTAATGACATGCAGTACAGTATGTACACTGATTGGTCGCAACTAAACTGAAAGTTATGGGGAGAAAACACATCCATAGTTAGAGTATATTCGTGCATACAGATACAAAGAGGCTGGCAGTCTCTTACAAGCCTCAAGTTTGCAGCTTGTTTGTGTTAATTAACCATTGCTCCAATAAGACAGTTATTTTTTTCACATTGCCACTATATTGACGCAAACCAATGATATTGATTTTTTTAGGTGGCTGAAATATGTTTTTCTGCCGTCCCCGTCCACAGCACTGTATTGATGTGCTGCTTTTCATGTCTGCTTTTCCAAGTTGGGGGCGTGCCGACCGTCATTTACTGTCAGTAATACACCCACTATGGAGAAGTACCTCATACAACCCCACTTCAAAACTCCAGAAATACCCCTTTAATACAGACTTGTCAAAATCCAAACTTTAAACAAAACATCCACCGTTGTTTTTAGGAATGAGGCAGAACATGTTGTACAAACTATTCACTGTATTTCCTACAGCGTGGCCAGTGAGTCCACACAGTCCCATCCAGAAACCTCTCAGATGTGACTTTTATTGGCCAGTATTATAAAGCACTGTTCATCATTACAGTATCCCCACTTTATCTGTAAAGGGCACACTGAAGCACTTTCTCGCTTGAATGTTTAAGTCTTTAGTGGAAGTCCTCTCTGTCTTTATCACTGCTATAGAAGTCAAATTGAACCGTGTGATAAATGAGACGCCTTCCTCCTCTGTAAATCATGTACATAAAAGGCACGTCGGCTCAAACCAAAATGCAACAAGTTATTGTTCCATCACGGTTTGTTGTGTTTTAATTTGTTCATGTCCGTTTGTTTCAGTTCATCAGCCGAAGTAACGACGTCATTTATACTCCACATCAGTGTTTTTAGTCGTCACCAGCAGCGAGTGGGAACTTAAGTGTGACTTAATGTCTGAGACACATTATTATTATTTGAGTGGAGTTGTGAGTTTAAAGTGTCGTACTGTGTCAGCATGTCAGGACAAAAATCAACAACATCAAATGAATTGATAATTATGTTAATTTTAGCGTACGGGATAAATACTGATACATTTGTTTTGATTAACTTTTTGTGACTTTTTAGAAACAGGTGAAATGGTTTATTTTAGAATTTATATTTTTCAAATGAAATGTACATGGGAAATAAACAGAATTATCAAACAGTGACGGTGTGCTGCTTTTTATGAGAGGAAAAACTCAAAAAGTAACTTTATATGAAATATAGGGCTGCAACTAACAATTATTTTCATTGTCCATTAATCTGTCGTTTATTTTCTTGATTAATCGATTAGTTGGCTGTCTATAAAATGTCAGAAAATGGTGAAAAATATCGATCAGTGTTTCCCAAAGCCCAAGATGACGTCCTCAAATGTTTTGTTTTGTCCTCAACTCAAAGATATTCTCTCTTCTGTCATAGAGGAGATAAGAAACCAGAAAATATTCACATTTAAGAAGCTGGAATCAGAGAATTTTGACTCATTCTATATCTCATACTGCACATTATTATTATTATTATTATTATATACATTATATGTAAAGTAAAGCTACAATATTATACTGAAACCCTCCTTGTCAGAGTTTTCTAACGATTACTGATTCAGTAGCTCCCTCTAGTGTCTGACCAACTGGCTTACAACCTACAGAAACTGGAATAATCAATCAGGGTTCAGGAAAAAGAAAAGGTTTGGTTAACTTTATGGTTAAGTTTAAGTAAAGCTGCAATACTCTACAAACAAGTCACTGGATACAGTATGCACTCCCACTGAGGGGTTTTCAGACTTCTGATCTTCATCATTCAGAACAATAAAGTAAGCTGTCAATCAATCAGAGTCCTGACATTTTTATGTAGACGAATAATACAAATAAATAAACCATCCACAGAGCCTTTAGAAAGGTGCTGAATAAAAGTATGGCTTTTCCTGAAAAACAATATTATAATCGTGAATTAATCATTTAAAAAATGTTTGCGGGTCCAATATTAATGTTTTGTTTATCTCTATGGAAGATATCTAACGGCTTGTGAGCCAATAGTAAAACGACGTAGGTATCATGCGGTATCTCGGGTTGTCATTTGAAAAAACAGATAAATAGCTGAGATTGACGGTAAGAGTCTGGCAACGACTTGTTGTGAAGTAAATGCAATGGAACGGGGGAGGGAGATTGCAACATCTAGTGGCTGAATGTTATCAATAGCACCTTTAATATACTGTTGCTTTTATGAATTACGTTAATATAATTGCTGACGTTTTCATTGAATTTTTATGTGTCATTGTTTGCAAAAATTACATTTACAAAGATTTAAATACCGACACTGCTCTACTAATATAAGCAATAGCTTGGTTGTCCATTGGGGGTAATGTCAAGGATCACTTTGCAGTGCCGCCTTTTATAATCACATCAACAAAAGCAACAGGAGGTCAATGTGGTTGTTGACGGTCCAAAAATGAGTCACAAAACTGCAGTAAATACTCCAAAATCATACTCCAAGCAGAAGTAAAACTGTTTAAATTGTCTAATTAATTAAATTAGTTGTTCATATTATTTCGCTCTGTGTCTATAATCAGGAGCATTCCAGTTAATTAGCAGATAAACACACATCAGCAAATTACAAAATGAATTGAAAAGTACAATTTCATGCCAAAATGAATGACTTGAATACAGAATCACATTCACTCAGATATAAAAAGGTAAATGCTCCTTGTTTCCACTAGAGGACTAACAAGAGCTGTGGAGGACAGATACTGGTGCTTGTGTGTGTATGTGTGTGTGTGTGCTACTTGTTTCTATATCTTTGTGAGGACCAGTTTGACATTTGGACCTTGAAAAATGAGGATATTCTCTCGTCCTCGCGTCTTCACCGCGTTAAGGTCAGCCATTTAGCTATGATCGTTACATTTAAAGTGTTAGAGTGAATTTACTAGTAATGAGGAGGTCTACACAGACAAACAGTTGAATAATGTCATCTGTAGCTCTGGAGGAATAGATAGCCTGAGGTATAAACTGGGGCTGTGTGGGGTTTAAAAGATGTGGGACAGGAGGAAGGGAAGTTGCATTTTCATTCTGAAACACACTGGTGCCAGCAGGTCAAAGTTTTTATTTATCAAGTGAAATATCTCAACATCTACTGGATGAAATAATGCACCAAACTTACGCTAAATTTTGGCGAGGAAAAACTGGCATGACCATTTTCAAAGGGGTCCCTTGACCTCTGACCTCAAGATATGTATATCTGTGATATATGTGAATACAGAAATAAATAAGGGGTGAAATGCTAATGGAAAATATAAATAAATACATACAATAAATACAAAAATAAAAGCAAAAATAAATTAATGTATATTAATTGCAAAAATAAACATATCAATTTAAAGATTAATATAAATACATAAATAAGTGAAAGGGAAAATTAAACAGAAGAGAAAAAAATAAGGGAATTAATACAAAGATAAATAAATAAAGAAGCAAATTAAAACAGAAATATCAATTTATGTCACATTTTACTAATTAATCAATGGCTATATTTATATTTAATATTATTTTTGCTACATTAAATGAGATATTTATATAATTATTTCTTTATTCATTCATATATTATTGATTTTGGCAGGTTACATCGTCCATAGTGACATAGGAAGGGGAGCCAAATCTAAATGGCTTGTTGAATCACATGTTTTCTGATATAGACAGCCCACAAAAAATCTGACTGGTTTGTCTTATTTCACAGTTTGTGGGTCGGTAGGTACTCCAGATACCCAAATGTATGAACACGAGCACCGAAAAAGTGACCTCAGCTGACTGTCATGAACCCTGATGAAATGAGTTTCTACATTATGGGCACCACAACTTGTACGGGAACTTCTTTTATTCATTTATTTATTTATGTCTGGCGCGTTAATTTAGTTTGCCCTTTTACCTCCTTCACTGACATTTGACTGAACGTTACTAATAGGAGGTTTGCAATTTAATATTCTCTGTTTGATTCACTAATATTTCCTCACGACTGTGTAATGGTTTGAGAACCTACTTTATATTTCTCATGTGTGCTGTAGATGAAAGAGTGATAAAGGCAAAACAGAAGTGAAGGGAAGAGATATGTAGGACAACAAATTATCAGTATTATAATTTCTGTCCAAAACAACCCATTTGAGTGTTTTCAGATCTGCAGGAAGACATCATTATTCAGTGCAAGGCTGCAACTGATGATTACTTTCATTATCTATAACCTGGTGATTATTTTCTCACTTCCTTGTTTATGCAATGGCAGAAAACTGAAAAATTGACATCACAATTTCCCCAGAGCCCACAGAGACATCTTCAAATTGCTTGTTTTATCTCACTAACCCAAAAAATATTCAATTTAAATGATCTAAAACAGAGAAAGGAAGCAAAACCTCACATTTGAGAAGCAGAGAATGCTATTTGTACTTGAAAAAATTGACAAAATGATTGATTTATTATCAAAAAAATTGTCTGCTGATTGACAGATTGATAGATTATTCGACTAATTGTTTCACCTCTACATATTAGAGGATGACTTCCGCATGAACTGAACCGACTTGGGGCAAGTCGCGGACTCTCTGGCTCTGCAGTAACGGCGACTAAACGAGCAGTGGAGTACAGTAGTAATGTTACGAAGCACATAGAAAATGTAAATGAGTCACATTGAATAACTTAATGCTTCGTCCACACACTCTTGTCACAGCGGAGGAAAGCACATTGCTATCGCCAGACGAGTGACAACTCTGTTCGGCTCGTTCAACTCAAAACATACATTTCAGGTAGAGCAGCACTTTACCAGCGTCTCCTCTCTGCTACAGACCAGCTCAGACTAACAAACAGCTCCATGTGGCCTCAAGATGTTAATTACCAACAAGCTCCAGAGAAATGACTTGGCTAAAATCTATCCTATTCCCTCAGCTCCCAGCAGCATTTAGCTCAACTAATCCGATCAGAGCAGCTCTACCCCCTGGAGAGGTGTTACATAACTTCACCTCTGTTGGTTAACACAACCGTCACATTTCAGTCTGATAGAGAACGTTGGTGTGATGTGATCTGGGACAGATGTAGAGAAACCTCTCTCTGCTCCTGAACCACTTTGTCTGCGTTACGGCTCTCGAGCACAACAAAGCTTTTTTTCTTCTTCTGTTTATACCCTTCACAGCTGTGACCGAGTGTCTGGATGCACCGATATCCAGCTGGCTCAGTGAACCCAGATGACCGTGGTGGAAAATAACACGGTGCATTTACTCAAGTACTGAACTTCTGTACTACAAATTCAAGGTACTTGTACTTTAACTTTTTCAGTTGTTTTAAGATGCTCTGCAGCACACCCTCTTCTTAGTCTATGCTATTTGCATCAATAATCTCAATAACGATTTTGAAAATTCAAATTTAATGAAAATGTCCTTGCTTGTGGGCATATTGGGGATGGTCCCTGGGGTACAAACGATACTAAATCAAATTTTAGGTTTATGAACGTTAGACTATAATTGTCCTCAAACCTAAATTCAATGCTTTGATTAGTTTGATGTTAGAAGATAGATCAATATTGTTTATAGATAGATTATTTCTGTCCATCCTAACTCATTAATCACTAGCCTATCTGCAATAGAATGATACTATTGCCTATCATGGTCTTGAACAGGACTCGACTGCACCTGATCTTGGACTTGACCTGATCTTGATTAAAGTCCTGTTTATGTGTTTAGACAACCCTCCTACTTCTTAAGATAAATTAAATATTTAAAAAGCCTCTTGGATCAGCTGGAAAATGCATCGTCACAAAGCTAAAAACGGCTGTTTTTCTGAGTTACGTGGTTCCCACAGGACAATGACTACTTTTACTTTTCATACTTTAAGTACATTTTGCTGGTACATACTTTTACTTCAGTAACATTTTGAATCAGGACTTTAACTTGTAGTGGAGTTTTTCTTACAGAGTGGTATTAGCACTTTTACTTCAGTATAAGATCTGAAAACTTCTTCCACCACTGCCAGACGGTGAACTGAGGACGAGGGAAAGAAGAGCAGCACAATGCTTTCTTAATGCTCCTGGTGCTCCGATACGCTCAGAAGCAGAAGTTTGTTGTCATTTCAGGTCATTCTCAAAACAGCATAGCTAATGAATTGCTTCGCTCCTTGTGCACCTTCCGTACGAGATAGTTCATCGTCTTCCTCCTCAGTTCACTGTTTATTCATTTTCTAGCTGCAGTTCACTGTTGTATAACATTCAGTCTGTACCTGCAAATAAGCCTATAATCTGAAGGGACAATGAATACAATGTTTACAGCTCCGCAATCAGAAGAAGAAAAATAAGATGTTTACTGCTCCAGGATGTGCATCTCCCACGTTTTACAGGATTGTTGATCAACAGAGGTGAAGCGATTTCTTGTTTCCAAACCTCCGTGCCTGTTGTTTACTACTCCTTTTGTGAAGCTTTATCTATTTTGTTCTTTATATAGATTTTGGCTTTTTGCCTTCATCGGATAGTATGAAAGAAACAGGAGAGATTGCGGGACACCTGAGCAACAGCCTGTGGTCAGATTTGAATCGAATTACAGCTGCAGTGGGTACAAATGGAGCAAATATGATTTAAAAAAAAGTTATTTTTTATAAAACTATAACCTGACAGTAGTGCATGAGACAAGTAATCGCAAGAAAATCATGTTCATTGACATCTGCAAGATTCCACAGACCGGAGGAGAACAACCAATCAGAGCTGAGCTAGAGCCTGCCATCTCTGAGCAGCTGTCAATCACTCGCGAACACCGATCAAATGGTCAAACTAGGCAGCGCTGATCAAATATGAATCCATATTCTGTTACTGTAATGACCATTTCTCGCCTCAAATGTTTTCAGAAACATGTTGTTGGCTTCCATGTTGACAACAGTTGAGGAAATACCAAGCACCGCCCACCAGCCGGAGCTCAGCCAATAGGAACGTTCAATAGGAACGCTCTCTCTGAAATGACCTGTGATTGGCCAAAGTCTCCCGTCACGGGCTAGATATTAAAAGCCTGTAAACAGAGCCATGAGGAGGTGCAGACGTCTAGTTGTCTCTCGGAACACTTGAATTACAATATGCTGAAAGGTTATTATGGAACTTTTGCCCAATGATGCTAAAAAATATACTGCCTACTGCCACTTTAAGTCGTGTTGATGTTTCTGTAATTTTGCAGGACTGTGATTGATGATGGCAGTTTTTCACTCAACACTATACATGTTTGTTTTTTTTTGGAGGCAAAGGATTGTAAAACACGAGTGGGTCACACTATGCTGCACTGTCCTCAGGTGACATGCAGAAGATAGATCAAAGACATGATATGTCTTTAAAGCACTTAAAGGTTTCTATGTTGCATCTCCTGACCGCTCAAGTCATCACAGGCTGCTCTGTGATTCATACAAAACACCGTGTATCAGATTTTACATCCACCAGAACAAACAAACCGTAACCAGAACAAACTTCTAGAAAGTCTGCTCCAACTCTAAACATGTTATATTAATGATAAAAACTTTTCAATTTTTTGCTTTTGTTCAATTGATTTTTAAACTGAAACTACACCATGAACTTTGTTCCTGTCTTTTGTCTCTTTATTTCGTTTAATTTGTATTAGTTGTATTTCCCCTATGCATTTTAATACGTACTATAATAATACCTTGAAACCACAATGAGCCATTCCTTTTTGCAGCCAAACCAGGTCGAGGTGATTTTCAAATTTAATGATATTGAAAGGAAGAAAAGGGTCTTCAGAGATGTATCAGAGTGTGTGACAGGATATTATATACAGTATGTGTTGGATTGACAACTGAACTGTCATTTTTAAGTATTACGATTCTACAAGTATTGTGATTCAATGTTACGATTTAGTTAAGTTAAAATAAGTTTCATGCCCAATCAAGTCCAAAAAGACGTTTGACTGATCCACCTGGTGAGTGACTGTGACTCAGAGAGCATTAGTGCCAGTGCAGACACATTTAATCTAATACTTCTTTAGCTTTACACCCACACAGTGCTGCCTGAAACCATGATGAAACCGAACCAATGAGAAGAAATGATGGTCTCTCATCATCATGAGCGACGAACTTTAAATAAACCTGCTCAGATTCCTGAGCACCGGAGGAAGCTTCACCCTGACGGAGACGTCCAGCAGAAGTGCAATTAAATATTAAAGTGCTGCAGATGTGCGTCAGTGTAGCATTATGATTCTTCACACACAGCACATACCGCTCTCCTGGGAGAAAACCTTGTTTGTAGATGAGAAGTTAGCAGCTTTTTAGCATATATCACACCGTCTTTAATTCATTTTTTATATAACAGTGGTTTCTCTCTAAATGCAAAAGGCCTGTGTGTGGCCCTCTAATCAGATAAAAGCCAATATTCTCCTCTAAATGTTGCCTTTTAAAAGGCGTCTCAAGTGCTGGATGTGGCGTGGGAGGAAACTCGCCTGGCAATAACGTTCTGGCCTTTGGAAAATCAGTGTCCCCTCGTATGTGAAATGCAGCACGCCGTGAAGCGCTGTCTCTTTCAATTCCGCTCGGATTAAGCTTTCATTTCTCTGTGCAAAAAATCCATTTCATTGTAATTTTGCCTTGAAATGCTTTTCTCTCGGATACATTCTAACGGGTATTGCTACCATTATCGTCAATCGTATCAAATTTAGAGTAAAG
Source organism: Helicolenus hilgendorfi (assembly GCA_916700815.1). Taxonomy (NCBI): domain Eukaryota; kingdom Metazoa; phylum Chordata; class Actinopteri; order Perciformes; family Sebastidae; genus Helicolenus; species Helicolenus hilgendorfi. The sequence goes on along the minus strand of CAKALG010014854.1, from coordinate 4,616 downwards.
TCTTTCGGTTGAGGAAATGCTATGTGTTTATCATAGTTATTGAAATTCTTGCTGTTTGGACACGTCTCGCCGCTCTAAAGAAAGCAACTTTTTGCTCGGCCTCGAGTGAAATCCTTGTTTTTTTCTGTGATGAATCTCTGGCATCAATTCTCTTTGTAGAATGAATTAACTACAATTGATGTTGTGCAACGTGGGAACAATTATAGACTTGACAGATCTTTTAAAATGACTATTAAAACAGGGAACCACTCATACACCTGATTAGCAAGCGGCAAATAAATTAAACATACTCACACCCTCGCATAGCAGTAAAGTGCTCTTATTCATTCAGCTGTAATGTAATGGGTGACAATGAATGCCTGTGCACATGTTTTCCTTGTGTGGAAAATTCAGTTCACCTGCGTCAGCCTGTTCATCCTAACAGCCTGGCTGTGACAAAACCAATCCATCACTTCACCCTTCTTCTGCATCCAGCAGGACGTCATCTGGTCTGATTTATTCAAATTGCTGAACACAATCTGGAATTTAATGAACTGATGATGATTTTCACTGCAGGTTATAACACTGGCTGGTTCCTTTTGCTCTAATGAAGCTGAGAAATATACACATTAAATACTATTTGTGGAGTCTTTACTTTCTATTCTGCCAGGATTGGTTATTGAATTGTTTTGCTCCAGTGTTTTCTATTTTATACATGAAGGAACTAAAGATTACCACACACTGTTGATCACTTAAACTCACTTAAGTAAGAAAGTTTCAGTCCTGAGACCTTCATCAGTGATTTAAAGTGATTCATTTTTGCATTAAAACTACAGAACAGAAACGCTGGAAATTAAAAAAGAAGTCGACATAGCGCTCAGCTGAGGTGGAAAAGTTGGTGTATCAATGAAAGCAAAGTGTTAATGAATTCAAGTGGTCTGAGAAAAACTGGACTTCTGCACCTCCTCTTGGCTCTGTTTTCAGGATTTAACAAATCTAGCCCGCGATGGGAGACTTTGGCCAATCACAGCACAGGTCATTTTAGCCAGAGGGCATTCCTATTGGCTGTTATACAAATACAGTTGCGAGGGCACGTCCCTTCGGTAAAAGCCTGATTCAACGGCAGAATATCCTGGAGGAAAATTTGCTTTTCCAGCATTGGCAACAACAATAGCAACACAAATAGGAAGACAGACTTATCAAAAAGAGAGTCTGACAGTATTCACAAACTAAGTGTTTCAGAGATGGAGAGAAAATGTCTCTAATAGTTTAGCCTTCTGCTCACGGTTGAGCGGGGCTAGCGCCGTGCCTCACGGCTATGGTAGCCTGTTGCCGAACATTCAAAACACAGAACACGGATATTAACCTGTGGCAGACACATTGCTGTCTAAATGCACCGCAACACTTTATGGTATCCATGAACCTGTTCATAAATGACGACTTAAAAAACATAAAAGTCTTCAAATTGTCCATCATCACTATACAGTACAGACAACCACACTTTGTTCAGAAGCTACAAAATAGAACGGACAATAAAAACCCTGCTGACTGTTCAATACATTACATTAATAAAAATATAAATGACAAACATTAAACAATAGTTGACATGACAAAACAACCAACCACCCTAGTATTTTACTAAACAAAAGCAGTGCCATTTTAAAGGGGTAAAGAAGTGACTTAATTGGATTTAGAAAACATGCAGAGAATGTGCTAACAGACATCTTCTTATTTTCTGTTTTTTTTCTGGTTATATTGTTTTTAATATCTGAAATACTGCTAAGAGTTTACAACATGACAGCAAAATCTAGCAGTTAATACTCCCTACTAGAAAATACTACCTTTGCTTGCTTTAAAATGACAAATTGTTGCAGAAACTACATCAGAAATATGTGGTTATTCCTAGTGCTTTACTTTGTGGTATTCCTGTCATTGAGTCTGATCCTGCACTTTACTTTGAAATGTTGCAAAAAAACGTTAAAGCTCAGCAGACATTTTTTGCGTGTTATCTTAAAACGATCAGCGTCAAAGACTGGCAGGAAGTGAGAAAGATTAAACAGCTGTGCTTTAAACTAAAATGAACTTATCGACAGTCAGCATTTGTGATTGTGCTTTGCAGCTGGAATGAGCCACATTACACAAAGTCTCCTGAGAGAATCAAGAGGCAGGAAGCAGGACTGCGTCTCCATATTCACCATCTATCAAAAATCAAAAGGGCGTGAAACGTGTGAAAGCACCTCTATAATGCGTCACTGAGCTGTAAGAGAACAATATGTATATCCTCAAAGGAATGGAGTGAGAAAAGATGGTATATTTAGTGTTAATGACCTTCAACTATACATCTGTCGCTTGTTTTCAGAGGTGATTCAACCTATAGTTTAATCAGTACATGAAAGCTTTCACACGTGGTGCTTTTAACAGATGCATCAGATGTGTTAAAGACAGTTCCGTGAAAACGTCCGCTGGTTCACAGTAACGCTTTACATACAAAGAAAGACACAAATGATGTAGACACCTCTATAGATTCTATAGATAAAACACCTTCTGTTAATCCAGAACAACAAATGGATGGAAATAGAGTGATTCCTCAAATAGCCCTCAATTATTTGTCTCAAACGTAGCTTAACCATTTCATATGATATGATATCTGTTTTAATAAAGGTGCTTGTGACATCTCACATGTGGCTTTGACTTACAACTGAACATTTTAGCCCACTTTGTAGAAAATACCGAAAAATATATTGTGTATTTAGCCTAAAAATACGATTTTTGGTCCATATCGGCCTTAACTACTACCAACACCTCTCTGAAACGCTCTCTTTGTGATACGCCTATCTTCCTTTTTTGGGTTGCTTTGGGGCGTAGTCACTGTGACGTCACCCATTGGTTTGTAGACTAAAGTTTCGAAGCCTCGAGTTTGGTATTTTAGTCGTCGGCATCTTGGTTTATGGCCGCCACCATCTTGCTTTTTTGCAACCAGAAGTGACACGAGAGGGTGGAGCTAAGAACAACCGAATGCTGAATAAGACTTTTTTTAGGCAACCAAAAGGTTATAATTAACGTTCATGAACTGAAAATACACTGTGAAAGGGTTAAAGTTTTAAGACAAAAACACAGACAACTCCCAGACCGGACAACGCCGTCGTAGCGACCTGTCGATAACAAGGTAGCCCCGCCCTAAAGCATACCCTGCTTTATGGTCTATTTGACTCTAAATGGGACCATAATTTACTGAATGAACATCATGCTGAATTGAAGAAGACTTGAAACTAACAATTGAGACCATAAACTCATGTTTACTGAGGTAATAAATCAAGTGAGAAGTGGGCTCATTTTCTCATAGACTTCTATACAATCAGACTTATTTTTGCAACCAGAGGAGTCGCCCCCTGCTGGCTGCATGTTCCAGTACTATACAAGTAAGGGACATTCATCAACACACCATGCTAATTTATGCTGCAATCTGCATGGAAAAGAGAAAGAAACAGAGGAAAGATGCTAGATTTAGTTAAGATAGTGGATGGATAGACAAACATGGACTGTAAACTCTACAGAGAGAGCTGGAGGAGAGTGATAAAAGTGAGGTGAATGTCAGGTGAGCCAAAGCTTTGCACTAAAACCTGATGGAGTAGATTATAAAATAACAGATATACTCCCTCCCCACCCTTAGTTTGCCATTTGTTGTTTATGGTGATGTTCAAGCACTCACAGCACTTGGTTTAGCGAAATATATTACTTTTGGTTTAATACAGGAAATGTCTGCAGTGACTTGAAACATAACATGATTATTTACATCTAACTGTAACATTGATCTTCCCAAAGTGCTTGTGTTGCCTAAACAACTGATGCGTCTCTGGAGCCAAATCCAGCGCTTTGTATGCCCACCATCCACCTCAACTACCTCACTGAGACTCTGTTGCAGTACATACAGTAAATGTAGTGCTTCATTTACTCAACAACAAAAACGTTGCACGTGAACATAATCAAGGAAATGAATACATTTGCATACTGTAATTGGAAAACAACTTAGTAGTATAAAAGTAATTTCTAGGGGACAGGGTCAAACACCTCGCTGTGTGCACGTTCTTTGTTGCGTGTCAATTAGTTATTAAGGGGCACAGTTGAAAAAAAAGCTCAATTAGCATTGACATTCAGGAGCATTTCATGATTATCATTCATATTTTTTCTGCAAACAAAAAAAAGTGTTGCAGGGCTTCATCACCCGCAGTGGTACATTCTGAAAACGCTTACCCTGTCACAGGCATAGCACATATCAGCCGTTAGTAAAATGGAGTTTCTGATGAAATGTTGCTGTCAAGAGCAGTATCACTTGGATAAACTACAAAGGCAAACAGAGTGGAACAAAGGCAGCATATTAATTCTCACATCTGACTACTTCTTCCTTCAAGGAGGAAATTACACCACTGTGTTTCTAGAGTCATGGATGGTGTCTCGCATTCACACCAACAAACTGTTTTTTCCGCAGGAAGCTGAATTTCATCTAAAAGTTTAAAATCTTGGAAAACTTTGGTTGGGTGAAAGTATCTTTAGATAAAACATATTTTGCTGTTAGCAGCAGCTCTCTCTCTCTCTCTCTCTATATATATATATATATATATATCTCAGCATATATATAT
>CAKALG010014853.1:0-18846 GCA_916700815.1 Helicolenus hilgendorfi | reverse complement strand
CTTATCAAAGACGGGCAGAGATAAGTGTGTGTGTGTGTGTGTGTGTGTGTGTGTGTGTGTGTATGTGTGTGTGTGTGTGTGTGTGTGTGTGTGTCCCATACAGTCCAATAAATAAAACACTAACCACTCAGAGCTGTCTGACTGAGTCTGGATTGAAGGATGGGATTTGTGTGTGAGATCAATAAGAAGTGTGTACTCTGTGCATAAGTGTGTGTGTGTGTGTGCGCGTGTGTGTGTGTCCTACTGTTTGCACTTGTGCTCATTCTGAGATTCAATTACCTGGAAAGAAGGGAAAGAAAACAGAAAGATGTGGATGGAGAGAAAGAAGTGGAGGCAGACGAAAAGGAAGATGAGGTTTTTTTTTTTTTTTTACTCTGTAGGGTACCACAATTCATTGTTAACAAACAGACACACACACACACACACACACACACACACCAACACACTGTATAATTCCAGTCACGGACACCATCTTCAGACAGACAAATGAATTGTGTAACAGTGAAAAGTTTGTCCTGGCAGATGAAAACCAATCTGAGAATGAGAGAGCAAAGAAACACAAACCAGCTGATGAAAAACAAACAGTGAGCGACAGTGAGTGTGCTAATCTTTGAGCAGGGAGTCCTTGGAGCAAACATCCATCATCAGACCACAGTGGAGTTATTGTTCTCGAGGGAATATGAGAGAAATCAACAGAAATACAGAGACAAAGAATCCACATTCTCAGCTGAAAATGAAGGACGTTTTCACTCTTGAGCTGATGAGAGATGGTTTTTCCAGAGCCGAGAGTTTGGTCTGTTCGGTGAAGGGTGAAATGCTGTTACCACAATTCAAACCGATAGATCCACACACCAAATAGCTCCTGTTAGGATTTCACTTTTGTAACATTCAAAGCACCAGGCTCTTCCTCAGAAGTCTGAGGGGCTATTTGGTGTGCGGATCTATCTGTTTTAATTCTGCTAGATAGTTCTTTGATCCAGCACCCATCCTATCGGGATGTGTCTGTCTTTCTTATCGTTTTGTAATGCTGTTACCAAACCCATGTCATAACCAAACGCTGGTAAGCTTGGTCTACATGATACATTTATGTCATCATGAAAATACTGACTAATTGTATTATGGGTCAGACCTAATGTTTGTATATGATTATGTGAAGTCTTTTTATACAGTACATTTGTATTGTGATATGTAAGTCAATAAACTACGTAACTACGATAATCATGGTGGCCAAAAAGGCATATGTGCGTCTACTTTATATTTGAAGTGGAGGAAAAATAATACACAAATTCATAAAAGCTGAGATATTCAGGCAATGAGCAAGCAGCTAAAGCTAACATATATAGCAAAGGCCTCCACTTGGAGCACAGCACGAAACAGAGCTGAAATGATTGGTTGATTAGTGGACTTGTCCTTCGACAGAAAACGAACTGACAATAATTTCAAATAGATAATGTATACCTCTTCCAGGCTCCAGTTCCTCAAATTCGGTTATTTGCTACTTTTCTCTGTTTTACATAATTGTAAATTGAATATTTGGGGGATTTGGACTGTCGGTGGGACAAAACAAGACATTGAAAGATGACACCCTGAATTTTTTTTTTCACTATTTTGTGTCAGTTACTTGAAAAAAAGAAGCAACTGCTTAATTCACAATTTTAAAAACTAGAGTTACCACCTCATGGTTGTATGTCTCCGCCAGTTAGTCAAGTAGCAGTTTACATCCATGACGTTCCAAAATGTTATCGCTTCATTATTTTATCCATTTAGACATTTGTGTGAAATTGTCATAATTAGCATATGAGTTCTTGAGTTATGGCCAAAAATGTGTTTTGTGAGGTCACAGTGACCTTGACCTTTGACTTCCAAAATCTAATCATTTCCTCCTTAAGTCCAGTTGGACCAGGGGTTCCTGAGATATCGCGTTCACAAGAATGGGTCGTACGAACACGTACAGTACATATGGACGGACAAACATAATGGCCATGGCTGTTGCCGCCTCGGAGGCATAAAGAAAATCGCAGTTTTTGATGCTGCATAATGACATGCCACACAGTCGGACTCTGAATGGTTTTCATCATAGTATTTGTGGTATGGGAAACAAAGCAACAATATCTACTATGCTCCATGTTTGCAGAACTCCCATACTCAACACTGTGATGCGCAGTAGGTGGTGTACAGCATTGTGATGAATATGTGTTATTGAATGGAACCCGCCGTGATGACTCCTTCTCCCAAATGACTGAATAAAGCAAACTAGTGCACGGTCTTAAATATTCTGGAGAAGGATGGGAAACAGCCTAAAGCTAAATGGAGCCCCTAATCACATCCACATAGACCCTCTGGGCTCTCAGAAGATTGTTTGTGTGAACATTGTGAAAATACGTATGTACATCTGGGTTCCCTCTTCTTTAACAGTGTGCTCGGTTGGAGTAAACAGTGGCGAGACCAAAGCAAAGGCCTGTGGGGATCCGGAGAGCAGAGCCACATTTTATCTCCACTCTGCTTTTATCTGCTGTATGGGGATAAATAAAGCCGGCGTTACTCCCAAATCTCACCCCGCCGGACACGCAAACAACACACCGATTTCTCAGGGTGAAACCGAGCTCGCCTTGCTGAACACAAACACACTCCCAAAGTTAATCAAACACAAGCAACCGGGGCTCGATGAAGCCATCGATTTTCACAGGAGGCTCAGAGCTACAACAGAACAGGAGGAGAAACAGAACCAGGAAGAAAGAGGTGAGTGAGTCATCTCACAGAGAGGCGACACACATTCAGAGCATCTCTGAACAGTTGCCAAGGTGACAAGGACACTGAGTTCCTGCAAAGTTTATGTGTGGGCATGTGTATTTGTATGTTTTTATATGTGTGTGTGTGTGTGTGTGTGTGTGTGTGTGTGTGTGTGTGTGTGTGTGTGTGTGTGTGTGTGTGTGTGTGTGTGTGTGTGTGTGTGTGCAGGATCAGGATCTTTGCAGTGAAGGATAACAGAGATCGCTCAACCACATCTTGGACAACAGAGACACAGAGAAAGGAGGGGCCGGTTTGACTGGAACAGCCAATGTGAATACGAAAAACTGACGAGGTGTGTGTCCGTCTGTGTGTGTTTATAGGTCCGTTTCAGTGTATGAGAGTTAACATTCCAGCCACATGTGCAAAATGGCTCTAAGAAAGATAATTCATCAGTCTGTTGGGCCAACACTTCTGGTTCAGAGTGAACTATATCTATAACTGTTATGTATTGTCATGAAACTTTGTACAAATAATGATGCGTGTAATCCAGAGAGGATGAATCCTAATGATTTTGGTGATCCTCTGACTTTTTCATCTAACGCCAACACTACTACTACTACTACTACCACTACTACTACTACTACTACTACCACTACTACCACTACTACTACCACTACTACTACTACTACTACTACCACTACTACCACTACTACTACCACTACTACTACCACCACTACTACCACTACTACTACTACTACCACTACCACTACTACTACTACTACCACTACTACTACTACTACCACTACTACTACTACTACTACTACTACTACTACCACTACTACTACTACTACTACTACTACCACTACCACTACTACTACTACTACCACTACCACCACTACTACTACTACCACTACTACTACCACTACTACTACTACTACTACTACTACTACTGCCATCCTCCGAAAACTAATGACTGAATCCCAGTCGTCCTTTGAGATTAATGCTAACGTAGCATGCTAAATATTACCATGATAACTGTACTGTATGCTTGTTAACATGGGAAGTTCATTGTTTTAAACATTATCAACAAAGAAATATGCATTATTGTGATAATGACTTCAACCATATTGCCCAGCCCTAATTTGCACCATCTAAATAACATTTGTATTTTGTTCTGTATTCACACCGAATGCAAAGCGAACATTTTGTGCGGCGCGATTACATACAAAGACAATGCAAATACGCAAATAGACGCTAAGATGCGCCGGGCGATTGACGCTTTTCGCGTGACAACTTAAGTATTTCAACTCAAGCGAGAAATTTGCGTGACGCTGTGTTGATGTCAGTGTTGATATTCCCCTCCCGTCGTCACTGACGTTGTTGAATCAGAAACAGAGGAAGAAAATACTATAGCCGCCGGTCACCCAGAGCTCCACGGTAGTACCTCATATTTGTAGAGAGACCGGACGAAACTCTTATGTGTAGAAATGTATGTGTGTAAACCACAGACCGTCTACGGTATAAACAATGACGTTGCTGCCGCATTTATGCCTAGATGACGTTATGTAATTTGTTTAGATGTGTGTGTGTTAATGGATACCATTACTATAATTTATATTCACTTTTGCAAATCTGCCTGTATTAGTTGCTGGCCTATTGATTAGAATATTAAACAAACTAATTATGGTTATGATTGTGGTTTCATCCATGATTTCTTCCTAACACAGCCCTTCCGCATTCATTCTCATTTAAATGCATGTCGGCGGTCTTCAAAAAGGCAGAACAAATGGAAGAAGTTTCCCTGTTCTAATTTCCACTTGAAGCGAGTCTCCTTTCTCATCTATGAAAAAAAATCGACACAGAAGAGACTGAAAATAAAACCTCTTTATGCTGGCTAATTATTTCAGAGAAATTAGTTGCCTGGAGCCTCGGCTGATGTTGTGCTTTGTTTTCCCTCCGTGCATTCCAAATGTGCACTGATCGCATGCAGACACTTCATTTTTCATGGTCTGTCCCTAATTGCCGTCTGCAGTCACTCATGCTGGATCTCACCGCGGGAGGTGACTCTTTGAGAGTGTGTGTGTGTGTGTGTGTGTGTGTGTGTGTGTGTGTGTGTGTGTGTGTGTGTGTGTGTGTGTGTGTGTGTGTGTGTGTGTGGGTGTGTGTGTGTGTGTGTGTGGGGGCACGTAATTAACTCAATATAGTCAAAAATCAAGTGGAAATCAAATGAACCAGCAAACCTAATTCTGGTGTGTGTGAGTGTGTTGCTGTGGATGATTGTCATGGGCAGGCAGGAGGTAATTAGCCGAATATAGTCCGAACGAAAAGAGAGGAAAAAAAGAAAAGGAGAAAATGAACAACCCATCTGACTTCTTCCTATTAGCTGCAAAGTAGTGGAACATCTGCAGGGCTGGAAATGGAGTCAGGTTAATATTTCCGTACACACACAGGGAAAAAAAACACTTAGGGGTATCCATCCAAAGCTCTACTTTCCCATGCTTGGCTGGAAAGCTAAAAGCCCTTTGCTGCTAATAAGGTAGGAGGTGAAACTCAAAGTGTGGAGAAAAAAAAAGAGAAGATGGAGAAAAAGAAGGTACGGGAGCAGTTAGTACACGAGGCCAGAAAGAACAAGTGAGCGATGGAGAAAATGAACAAATGTGCAAAGAAGGAGATTTAGGAGACTTAATGAAGATATGCTGGCAGATATGCAGAGGAGGCTGCTGGTAATTACAGGTTCAGCAGCAGCTGACCGGTGACTCGGGGGCCCTCGCACTGTTGAATACACTCCCCACGTTTTCACGCAATTAAAGTCTGTCACCGCGAGGAAAAATTGTAAAGGTTGCGGCGATGACAAACGAGGAGAGCGGAGCAGCGGATAGAGCCCAGGGGCCGCACAGTTAACAGCACGTGAGCTTAATTCTCTGAAATGGGAGTGTTTGTTATGAAATCAATTCCCCCCCGAAACTCCCGCTGTGGTGTATAAAGAGCTTTTATTATGTGAGACCAGTCACATGCTTCCATTATTTATTAGCCTATTTCCATCTTGTAATTAAGGAGCACATTAGGAGTAAGATCATAAAAAGGAAAATAGGACTTAATAGCTGATGCACTGACAAAAGTTTCAAAGTGAAAGTAATTTGCCGTAAAGGGCTCCAGACGACCTTTTTATAATGGTGTCTGGTCACAGTGACTTCTTCATAATGTAGTCAAAAGTCAAGTTGTGTTTCTCTCCGACCTTTCATTCCTCACAACAGTGACTTAAATCATGAACTATCTGATTGAATAGTGAGTTAAAAAAAATTACAAATCCGACCAGACATCTGATTCCAGCTCTCAGCGCTTGACATTTTTCTATGTCACCAGGTGGCAACCTCCAGGTCTGAAGAGTGAAGCCAATGCTGAAGTGCCTTAAACTGGCATTGTTTCTAATAGCCAGCAGGGGGCGACTCCTCTGGTTGCAAAAAGAAGTCTGATTGTATAGATGTCTATGAGAAAATGAGCCTACTTCTCACTTGATTTCTAAACATTGTAAACATGAGTTTATGGTCTCAATTGCTAGTTTCAAGTCTTTTTCAATGCAGGGTATTCTTTAAGGCGTGGCTACCTTGTGATTGACAGGTCGCTAACCACAGCATTATCCGGTCTGGGAGATGTCCGCGTTTTCGTCGTAGAACTTTAACCCTTTCACAGAGTGTTTTCAGTTCATGAAAGTTAATTGTAGCACTATGGTCGACTAAAACTGTCTCATTCAGCGTTCGGTTGTACTTAGCTCCCCCTCTTCGTGTCACTTCTGGTTGCAAAAAAACAACATGGGGACAAACTTGAGGCTTCAAAACGGCAGTCCACAAACCAACGGGTGACATCACGGTGACTACGTCCACTTCTTATAAACAGTCTTTGGATGCAACTGACCAATTTTGATCCATAACAAAAGAAAGTATTGAGGTTCACTACGCAGCCTCACACTCATGGCAAAAAACTACCTCACCAGATGTAGTTTGTTTTACAGGAAGTACCGTATGTATGTCTTCAAATTACATTTGAAAAAGTAGGGGCTCGTTTTCATACATTTACATATTCATAACAGTTCTCTGTGAATAGAGCAAGTACTGGTCCCTGAGCCTGACAGATAAAGAGAGAAAATAACTTGAAGGCATTTTTGGACAAGCCACACAAAGGTGGCATTTACGTTCTGCTTTATTGGAAGTAGTTCACGGTTCAGTTTTACGAGAGAAAAGGCTTCAAACTTTCCGAGCAGGACTAGTCTGACTCAGGTATATTCAGGTAATTACAGTATTTTAATGTTGCAGCAGGCAAAAGCATACAAATAAAGGATGTTGGTGTTTGTTAAAGTGACATGGGAGAATTAAGAGAAAATAATCCCAAGACATGTGTAAACTTATGAATAGTTTAAGATATGCAGGAAAAGAAAATTTAAATTATGTTTGTGCGGCATTTATCAGAGAAGTTAACTTTTCCTTCCTCTGACAGCCAGGTACACGAGACCCGACAGAGCAGCTCACTTCACCTCCATCTCAAATTTCATCCATCTCCCTCCACCCCTCTCTCACCTCCTCTACCCCCTGTGTGAGTTTTGTTATTACGCCCTGGCTTGATTTATTTATTCTGTCCATCACGGCCTTGCTCTTTTCCCCTCCATCCCTCCTCCTGCATAATATTTTCCATCTCATCACGGGATGCACCGCTGGACTTGTCGAATCTCTTGTCTGCCGAGGTGTGAGATGTATGATGGGAAGTCAGAGCCGTAATCCTGCCGGCTTCCTCTCTGCCCTTCACGTTTGACAAACAAAACCCTGCTCACATTCAGGAGCAGGCACATTTCACTTTTTTTGCCATCAACAGTATCATCGCTACCTCATTGTTAAGCCTGACAAACAAATGGAACTTAGCCTAAAACTTTTTTAAATTTCGCAGAGTCCCTGATACAGTTTCAGTGTATCAATTAATTATTTCTGCAGTAAAATAACAGTGGCTGTGGTCAGCACTCTTGTAAACTTTGATGTATCCTTTTGGGCATTTTGTATCACAGACACTTTGGATAATTATGGAGATCCTCCTGGAAGCATTATGGGCCCTATTCTATTTTCTATAAGCCCGTTCCCTTATGATTCATCGCAATGTCAACTGCCACCCTTATGCTGATGACACACAAGTGTATATCTCTGTTTCTCTAGACAACTCCAGTTCTTTGATAGCCAAAATTACAAATTCCTCTCTATCTGAACTGAAGTCACTGTTACATTATGTGCTCTCTATCATCTGGCTGTTGATGTTTGCCTCATTTTTTAGTTTAAGATATGCCTTATTTATTTCTATGGTTTTGGCAAACTCTTGGGTTGTTTTAAGGTACCATTTAGGTTGTTTATATAATGAAGTCATATTATATGATTGTATTAGCATTGAATTCATGATTTATTATGATTTTTTGCGGCATATCTTGTGTTATTTGTTTATGTTGCTTATCTATAGCACCATTGTTATCAATGCCATCTTGACCAGGACAGTCTTGAAAAAGATTTTTTTTTAATCTCAATAACCTTTCATGGTAAAATAAAGATTAAAATAAAAATAAAAAAAACCATTACAAACTGATTGTACTTTCTTTTTCAAAATAAGTTAAGTACTTGAAGCTTAAACAAACATAAATATAATGGCTGTCAATCGATTTAAATATTTAATCGTGTTTAATCGCATGTTTGTCCATAGTTAATCACTATTAATTGCAAATCAACAACACATTATTTATCCATCCAAAGATAAGATAAAGACGTTAAAGAAATTAGTGACGTTAAAACAAATTTGTCTTGACGCATTATTATTGCATTAAATTTGATAGCCCTAACAAATATACAAAAATGCTGCAACAACATGATTATATGTTGAGATCCTAAAAGATAACATTAAACAATGATCCAGCCCTGTTATGAAACTGTAACAGGAGTGTGATATTCCCCGACTTCTCCAGAGAAGTCATTAAATTGCCCTGACTAGAAAACACACCACTAAGAAGTCAAAGTGGTCCAGTGTCGAATTTTCTAAGACAGCCACCGTCTGAAGTGGAGTTGTTCGTTACCAAAAGCACCGTCTCCTTTCTACTGGGGAGTTCAAACAAGGACACTGCAGTCGTGTGGAGCCCAGCTGAGCAGACTCGTCTCTCACCTGGGTTACACCACTTACTGTTCGCCTGCCAGCTCGACTCCACTGCTCTGTGCTTTCTTCCACCAACACATGGAGTGACTCTTTTTAAGCTTAAGCCTCTCCTTCTCAACGTAAAGAGGATCAAGAGATGAAAGCAGAGATACAGGACGGAGAAAGAGTGAAGAGAAGACAGAGAGAAGATGATAGAGTCAGAATGGGAATGAGGAAAATGGCAGCAACAATACAGAGAGTGAAAGAAATTGAGATAAAGACGACGGCAAAAGAGAACATGAAAAGGAAAGAAAGCTTAGCTGCAGCATATGCTAATATCAGCTAATTTTAAATCTTAATGTTTAAACTAAGGGGATTATGCATGGAATGTCTCATCCATATTGGAGAAACACTTCTGTTTTATAGATTAATGCATTCAACACACACTCTAACTCAATCTGAAGATGAAGGACATGAGGAAGCTTATATATATGTTCATATACTAGATATATGTGCATGATGTACTAGAGAATCAGGCTCATCAGTGGTTCTTATATTACCCAAGAACAGCTTTTTTGCTTCACTTATTTAAAGGGTTGGTTGGTTCCACAGAACAGAATTTCAGTGTTTTTTATAGAGACTTATTATTTAGTATAAAGTAGAGCTGTCAATCGATTAGACTATTTAAATCGTGATTAATCGCATGTTTGTCCATAGTTAATCGCATCAATCACAAATTGATCATATATTTTGTATCTGTTCAAAATGTACCTTAAAGGGAGATTTGTCAAGTGTTTAATGCTCTTATCAACATGGGAGTGGGCAAATATGCTTGCTTTATGCAAATGTATGTATATTTTTATTATTGGAAATCAATTAACAACACAAAACAATGACAAATATTGTCTGGAAATCTGTAAAGGGGAGACTCGTGGGTACCCATAGAACCCATTTTCATTCACATATCTTGAGGTCAGAGGTCAAGGGACCCCTTTGAAAATGACCATGACCAAAATTTAGCGTAAGTTTGGAGCGTTATTTATCCTCCTTCATGACAAGCTAGTATGTCATGGTTGGTACCGATGGATTCTTTCCGTTTTCTAGTTTCATATGATGCCAGTATCTTCACTTTAGATTTAAAGATGAGCTACCCGCTAGGATCTAAACATTTATATTAGTAAACTTGATTAGATAATTGATGCCATTGAAACAAATTTGCATCATCGCGTTAACTTTGACAACCCTAGTAGAAACTGTCCACAGCAAATTCTGTAGATTATTATTGAGAAATTAAATCATTATACTAATGAGAGACAAATGCATTTGGGTGAATGGACCCTTTATCAAAAACTGCAGAATATCCTGTTAAGAAGCTGTAAAATAGACAACAGATTTCTCCTTCATGAACCTTTCCTACAATATAATATTTCTACTTAAGAAGGTCATGCTTTATCATATACGGTATATCTAAAGAACCTGGTGTCCACATGTCCATGTGTGTCTATCTATATATATACAGTGTACTGTATGTGTTTGCATTGAAAGGAGATGGCCATGTGTGTCCTGCTGTTCGTCAGCAGGTGAAGTAAAAATAGTACAGGAACACAGTTTCCTCCTTCAGCTATGAATCATGCTCATGACAAGGACAACTGACAGCCTGCGGCAAGATGAAGACGTGTGTGTCTATGTCTGTGTGCATGTGTGTGTGTGTGTGTGTGTGTGAGAGAGTCAAGTGAATGTGAAAATAAGCAGGACAGACATCATGTAGGGTAGATATGGAAGGAGGAGATAAGCTGCTCGAAACACGCTAGCACACACCCTGTGCTCTCTCCGTTCACCATCTCCTCTGAGAGAGTCCAACCTTGAGCATGAGTCATCACCACAGTGGCTGCCCTTAAAGCACTTCTACTCTGCTGTTCCTTTCACAAGGAAACAGTCCTGCCGTCAGAGAGAAACACATAAGAGTGTTTACTGGTTTCATTTGGCCCGTTTGCTCCAGTATGAACAATAGTACCGAACTGTATTAGCACTGCAGCTACTGAAGGGGAACGACTTCAGATGACTTGTTTTTTAAACTTAAAGGTACAGTGTGTAGGGTTGCAGATTGCAACCAACTGAGTTCCCCTCCTCTCACTCCTCCCTTTCCAAGACTGCGGTAACGCGAGGCACCGAGTGCAAAACCGCTCTAACGCTCGCTCAGAGGCCATCATTACCATAATAACACTACTTTAGAAGCAACGGAAGTCAGATGGCTGCGGTACCACGGTTTTGCACTCTGTGGCTCACGTTACCGCAGTTTCACAAGTTTGTCGGAGAACTACAGTGGCCTTCAGGTAACGTAAAAACACAAAAGGCTCTCTCTACAGTCGGTTTTTGGTTGGGCTACTGTGGAAAAATGGTGGAGCATAATGGCAGACTCTGTGAAGAGGACCCGCTCCCTATGTAGATACGAAGGGCTCACGCTAAGCTAACGGAAACATGGTTCTCTTAGTTCAAGGGTATTTTCAACTGAATTGTTGCACACATTTTATGTGAATTTATAGTGCCTGTTTCCATCTACTACCTTTATGTTAATATATTTTAGAGCATATGACAAGATGCTAGCCAATAGCATGACTGTAGACACTTAATCTTGTTGAATGATAACAGCATCTTTTGTGGAGGAATTCCCACTAAAAACTGAATGAGTCTACATGATGCGTAATCCCATTCATCCCAGTATCTCTGGGGGTATTGCAAATAGAATCTTTTTTGATACTACATGTACCACTTGAGGTCACATCAAAGTGTAAACTTTTCAAACTTTCTGCCTTTAGAGATAATCATGGTTTACAAACTTAACAACAGGACAACAGGACATTAAGGGTCCTAGTGCTGCAAAAACCTCAAAATCCTGTGAAAACACTAGTTGCTGCAACAGACCAAAACAAAAATAGATCTCCAGCAACTATTTGTGCTAAATAAGCAAATAAACCCTAGAATAAAAGTCCAAATTTAGCTGAAGTATAAGTGTTTTACTGGGAGGGTTGGGTCCTCAGTGAAATCTAGATTTAGGCTTTAAAAAACAACATATACCACATGTTTTTCTCTGTTTCCTTGCCAATATTGGCCACTTTCTTTTTACTTATTCTCCTCTACACACTCAGTTTGACTCATAAGGTCATAGACATCAATAATAATCTTAATGGGAACGACTGGGAACAATTATCAGACACTTTATCAGCATCACTTTATCTCCTGTCAACAGCAAACAACAATAACTGGTATAGGACTGGCTCGGCCCAATTTTGTGTCCGATTAGTTCTGCTCTCAGGTCACAGGTTTATTCAGTGTTGCATCTCAGTCTGATATCAAAGGCCGACGAGCCGTTAAACCTGCCGTCTCCGTCATTGTCTCCGTCAGTCACGGCGGAGGAGACTCGGTGAGAGCGCAGAAATTATTCAACATGTTCTCATGTATATTTAAGAGGCAGCTGCGTCAGCCTGTTCCCCACACAGCTCCAACACACCATGATGGACGATGAGGTCACCGAGGCTGAGGCCTGATGTCTGCAGACAGCAGGTGTACTTCACAAAGAACTGGCTGCACTGCACCCTGGATGTCTGAACATTGCTCCGTTTGTTCCAGGCTTTGTTTATCCCTTTTTTTTGCATTAATGAACATCTTGTAGAGAACAGTTTGTCTCATGTTTCTGAGATGAATGAGTGTACCAGTTATAACGTATCCATACAATATATACACTACGTCCCAAAGCAACCAAAAGTTGAATATAAAAATAAAAACAACTTATCTATCCACTCTGCCTTGGTGTGGTAATGTATATTCTACATTTAAAAATATATAGAAAAAAAATTTAATAAACAAGAATATCTCCAAGAAATGCAAAGATATAATTTGCCTTATGCAGGACAAATAAAGTACATAAAGTACATCGCATATGAGAATCCAGTTTATGCATTTTCACATACAAATGCTGCATTATTTATGCAAGGTCGAAACAAGTAAAAAAAAAAAAAAAAGTATGATGAATAAATAAATACAAAAAACATTCATGCATGTATTATCTCAATGTGTCCTGTGTGACCAGATGTCATGATTCACATTGATTTACTCATCAAGGAAAGAAAGTGAAAAGCAATATTTCACAAAATACTTAACTATTTCTTTAAAAGGATTTAAATACATTACATTTACATACATTAAAAGGATTGCTAAATACAACATTTCCATTGCCTCTCAACGGCTCTCAACATTGCAACGGCATGCCGGCGACTCTCAGCAACCGGTGGTAACAACGCTAACAGTGCAAACAATGCCGTTAGTCGGGACGTCGTTATCGGCTGTATCCGCCGTATGAGAGCAATGCAGAGTAGCGGCCGTGAGCTAGCCAGTGGTGCACGGCCGGTCTGACTATGACAACAAAAAAAGGAGAAGCTCAGATTTAAAACCCACACAGAGGGAGAGTGACTTCATTCTCTGCTCAGGTAGACATTACTCCTTTATATCTTTACATAGGAAATAGTTGTTTGATGCCATAATAATGCTCTGAATATCATATAGAGCAGTGGCTCCCAACCTGGGGTACAGGTCCCCCTTGGGGAGGCCCCAAAGACCATAGGGGGTGCGCCGGTATTTGTCTGCTCTGACGTTGTCAAAATTAGATTTGCACTTGTATAACTAAAATCATACTTACTGGATAATTTATACAAAAGTCTGTATATAAAACTCTTTAAAAAGATATTTCTTGTGTGCAAAGTTGCAGAAAAGGTGAACCTACACTAATATTATTAGTATTATACTATTTGTAGATTGTAGTGGTGGCTGTGATCCAAACATTTCCAATAACTTCAGAGCATTGTAAAGTCCAAATGTCAACAATTATTGAAAAAAAAAAAAATAGATAGAAAGAAAGATAGATTGTAATCATTTCTAAAAATCAAAAACATGTTTTTATCTAATGAAATGATGATTCTGCTTTAATCTATATCTGTTGGCGTTTAGCTGACGAGTTATATTCATTGATGAAAGTTGATTTAATAAAAAAAAAAGATTTAATACACTGAATCATCTTATTCAAATTTAGGGTTTTGTTCAACGATTTGAAAAGGTTGGATGATGACATCAGAAACTATGAGGGGGTGGGAGTCTCAGCTTTTCTTAGATACAAGTAGGGGGGAGCTTCAAGGAAAATAGGTTGAGGTAAAAAAAACACGGTTTAAAGCAACTGGTGCTCCCTCTCAGTCTCAGGACAGAAAGTCTACTGTCTGACAGTCAATGACAGAGGGTCAACAGATAAACAAGGCGAGAACGTTTTTTATTCACCTGAATCTGGTTGTGATCTCCTTGTTTATCGCAAGTGTGTGGTGCCTCCCTCCCTGCAGAGTCTCACTGTGTTTAATGATGTGCCTGAGCGCGGCTGCAACAATACAGCAGCACTCCACTTTCATCTTCAGCCCTGTATTCCCCTTCCAGCAGAGTCTTTCATTTCTTTTTCCCCTACAAAACAAATGCTAATAATATGCTAATCTGATTGTGCGTGTTATTGCAAAGTTTCACCTCTTCAGTGAATGAAGCTGCTCCGTCAGAGAAAGAGACGTGAGCTCTCAAAGACACTCTGGACAAAAAGGATAATGTTTGTATGTGTCTATATTGAGTGTGTGTCCGTATACTGTACAGGTGCTGCCGAGCATTCAGGGCAACACACACCGCTAAACCACCTGGTACTCGCAGGGGTTACCAGGCAACGCTTGGTTGTTAGTCTGCAAACATACGTGCCCTTAAAGTGTGTCGGAGAGAGGAAACAGGAGCGAGCGGACCCTGGTCCATTAGTCAAGAGGTAAACACCATCTGGACGTCCACGAATGTTTTCCCCCAACACGCACACACACACTCCGTGAGCTCCATTCATTTCGCTTAATAAGACACACACTGGGCTACATTAACAACATAGGTGCTAAAAACTCAAACACACAGAGAGAGAGACCCTGAGGGAGGACGTCTTCTGACCATTAACATCCTGGGTGGCAACGCACGCTTTTTAATCCACAACACAGAGGGGAAATAAATTCTGATTAAACACTAATCCTCTTCCAGGAGCCGCATTAAAGAGATTTTATAAGTGACATCATTTCAACTAGGGCCGGGTAACATATCAGTATTTAATGTTTAGCACTGTTTATTCGGTCTGTAATATTGGGAGCAATCCGGCGATACGATACGATATCGTATCCTGATACAGTGTTCACGATTTAATATACTGCTATACAAAGCGATAAATCACGATTTCTTAACGCTAATTTTAGGAATGCTGTCATTGTGTAAAGAACACACCATCATCTACATAAATTCAGAGTAAAAAAAGCGTACTTTTTTATGCAATCAGAACGGTGGGATCTGCAGTTTGCATTTATCACAGTCCCTGTAACCTCCAACATCAGAGCACTACTTTGAGAAGGCGCGCGAACGTGCATGCAGAACAGCGCCCTTTTGCTTTCCTTTCCTTGTCTCGTCATGATATCAATGTGCACGCAGCATCAGACTCAGGTATCCAGCCGGAAAGCAGACGGTCAGCGAGGCAAAGAATCAAGGGAGTAAAGTCAAAAACAAAACAGAAATTCAATTAACACTAATCTTACGTCTTTTGAAAATGTTGTTCTTCCACTCTAAGCAGACTACTTGATTGCTATAAGCAAATTATTTAAACAGCATTTGGATAGGAATGATTCTGTCCCTAGCTTTTTGATCACTGTAAGCGGTTTCCACTATATGTATGTTTTTATGTTTTCTTACATGTCTTCCTTTATTTTGAAGGAAGTATTTTCAACAAAAACTGAACATCATGAGCTTAGTAAAGTTAGAATTTATGGCACAGCCGTTGCATTGGATTGCATTAGATTGTACAGGTGTGCCTAATAAGTGTATATGTAGATCTGACAAAGGTAAGGCTGACCCAAATGCTTCGAAGCTTTGACAGTTGCCATGGTAATCAACCTCCAAATCAGTACTTGAATTTTTTTTTTTTTATTTAGAAGTATGTAATAATAATGTATAAATCCCAGAATAGCCCATGAAATAAGGAATTATCCCACAACATTATATATTATTCATATCAAATATCAATTATTCCGAGTTATTCTCAGAGGGATATCACAGTTTGTTATGTGTAAAAGAGCTTCAAATACCTTCAAATATTTTTCACCAAAGCTCTGGAAGCCTAAAAAATGGTATTAGGGACAGCCCTAGAAAAAAGAATTGTTTTTCTCCATACCGCCTAATCAATACTATCAACATGTAATAATCACCACAAAGCAAGCAGCCTGGAAAGAAGTGAACTTTCTTTGTGAAAAGCATGACAAATAGAGTAAAATTAGGTTTCTAAAAATGCGACAGCAAAATAACGAGGCAAAAACAGATCCTATAGAAATCACCCTCTACAAATATAATACTGTATTTCATCAAATAGGACACAGACGGTAAGAAGAAAAGCAGAAGAGAGGAAAAGAGATGAGCCAGAGGGGCTCAGGTGTTCTTCCTAAACCCTAATGTAAGTCAATTCAAACCATGAGATGGAGCTTTAAGCCTGGTAATATGAAAACTCTGACAGCCGTGACCCTGAGGAACAACACTGGACTGAATCACGATGTGCATGAACTGCTGTTTACCAAGAAACTGAGGGAGAGTGAATGGATCAGGGACAGAGAAAAACAGTATACAGCGGAGAGGAAGAGAGGCTGCAGAGGAAACGGAAAAAAGTAATAAACTCGCCCTTGAGAAATATAATAAACCTGTGATTGTTTGCTCAACTGGAATAACTCGGCAGATGACATTTTCCGTTTTAAGCCTATGCGACCGTTTTCTCGACCGATCGAGTCACAAAGAGGTCATTCCAACGAGCCAAAATAAACGACAAATACGTTTCATTCTATCTTGATGGATTTCTGTCCAACATATTCTGGTCCTTTAAACCAGCCCGACCACAGAGACTATGAAAAACATGTATTTATGTCCCAGGTCTGTTGACATCTGCTAAACATGTATAACTCATCTTCAGGGTTGATGAGCTGTATCAGGCAGGAAGAAAACACAAACACACCCACAGTAAACACGAGGAACACTCGAGATGTTCGACACGAGGGTGTGAATGTATGTGAGAGAAATGATAACGGCGATCAAGTCACAAGTTGACCTTATCATACATACACAGTACACACAGTCAACGAAGCATACAACAGTTACTGTATGAGACAAAGCTACTGGTTATGTTCTTCATGTTAAACACTGACGCCATCTGCTGGTGGCTTTCCACTGCAGTCTGGGTTTAAACAGGTTCTCAAGGAGTATTGTTTTACTTCTCATCCTAACCTGATCCTCTATTTATCATTCTCAAGGCCATTTCAAGTTCTATTCATTGCCATGTAGTGTATTATTGTTTTTGTAATTATTCTTTTATGTAGTAATACGATGCACAGTCTCTGTGTGACTGCACTTTCTATTGCACTTTAACAAACACAATTAGAAACTTAATGCTAGAATATGTTAATGTATTTTCTGTTTGTTTTGTTCCACGTATAGCAAAGACGGAATGCAATTTAATTCCCTTATAAACAGAGTATTGTATATGATATATCTATGTATATTAATCTCAATCAGGCCACAGGAGGTGAAGTTCTTATTTAGCCTAGCCGTGTTCCCTCTGCTTCATCAAATTGGGTTTTGCTAAAGTTTGCCCTTTATTTACAGGCTCATAGCGTACTTTATTTTAGTATTTTCAGGATACCTTTAGGCTACTCAGAATTGCCATCAATTGGCATACGTATCAAACAATACAACATGTTCCAAGACAGTTTAAAAATAAGATAAAAAGCAGTTTGATGCGTGTATCTGTAAATGATTAGCCATTAATAACATTTGTTGGTGGAAGAAAATACTACATCGATAAACTAAGACATTCAGAGAGTAAAAATACATACGTAAATACATACAAATCTACTCTGTAAATACCTATTGTATTCAAAGAAAGAAAGTGGTATCCTTTACAGCTCTAAGTAATACATATGGAGCTTTGAAAATAGATATGTTTAGTTTTGTGCGAGTGTGACAGAACATTGAAAGGTGAAATATTACAGCAGACCACATTCCTCAGTAATCCCCTCTACAACCAGCAGGGGTCAGAGTTGAGCTTACACACTCACACACTGCAGAGCAGCATCCATCTAGACTTCAGCCATATGGGGTCAGCTCAGCACTGTTTGACCTATTACCCTCACAAGCGAGCAAACACACGCACACACATATACAAAAGTACACACTACACACACATACACTGTCATTTCTGCTACATTTCTTCCTCTCAGCACGGAGAAAACAAGTGTTTCCGACTGTGGATGTTAAGTGCATGTGGCTGTAAAAAGACTGAGTCATGCTGTGTCTGCCTCTCTGCATTCAGCTGGCAGAGTTCCAGCCCAACAGACGGGATCCATACGGAGCCAGACTGACTCACTGTGAGTCTGCAAATATCAGACGACCTGGCTAGCGTTAAATACTCTTTTACAGGACCCAAATGCAAATTTGAAGATTTCTCTCAAATCGTGCAGAGACGTTTCAGTGGTAAGGAGGCACATGCGGGGTAAATTCATATAGAAATGATGCAATCAAGTCATGTCAATCATTTGCCTGGTGATGACCCAACAGGGTCGGGGACTATGTAAGTTTTGGAAGCTATGATCTACTTGTTTCTACTGGTGAAATTATGGAAAATCTCACGCTAGCATTTGAGAAAAAATGTGTCTTGAAGTCTGAACCTGAGAGTGAATAACTATTATGAGGATTATGAGGAGTCTGTGAGTGTGTTGTGTTTGTGCACTGACCAGTCCGGTGAGTGACGGAGCAGACTGTCCCAAGGTTTGGCTCCTCATACGGACCAGGTTGTTCACCTCTCCTCCTCCTGCAGACGTTCCCCCGGCGGCC
>CAKALG010014852.1:0-25111 GCA_916700815.1 Helicolenus hilgendorfi | reverse complement strand
TTCTTTGTGTTAGGGAACCCGACCTGTCAATACTTTACTTTCACATGAGACGGCACAGGTCAGACAGCACTTATGGTCAGCTGGACATTAGTTTAAATCTGCCAATATCAATACCTTTATAAGAGCAATAGATCTTATTATGATCTAAAGGGAATTATCACCAGACTGCACTTCCCTTCAGCTCTAAGAAACATCTCACAGCTCATTGTTTTCTTGTCTGTAAGTTTACAGTTTTGGTTTACGCTCACCGCTCTCATAGCATCATTTTGGTCAACAATAGGCAGCTGCAAAAAGCTCAAAAAACCAACCTAGTGTAGGATACCTGTGCAACACCAAACAGGAGACACAATTAGTGACTAACTGCGGTGAACATAGTGAAGTATTTATAAGCTAAAGAGCCAGATATTTCCCTCAGTAGTTGGTGGAGACCAAAAACAGAGCTAAAAAGCAAGATGAATAATTCTGTTAAAATTGTCAGGTTATTTCGTGGTTTTGTTTAAAATCTCATAAAATGTTGTTTTTTGAGAACAGCTTGATATGTCCATGCTGTGTTCACAGCTTGTTTCTGTTCCAAACTGGCCAAAAAAATAATGATTGCATGTAAATCAACCTAACCTCCCTCTATAAGTGCATGGCATCAGCTTTAAAGTACAGTAGCTTCATAGGTGAGACTTTGAATGACACCACAGGGACTATGTCCTCTTCTTGTATGCAGTCTATGGTTGTGTCTTTCCTAGTTAACGCAAAAGAAACAGCAAAAAATGGCAACCACGCTAAGCCATTTGAAAGCAGTGGGCAGCACAATATTCAATGCCAAATTGCCTGCTTTTTATTGTCATTTCCCTTTAGCGTGCGCCCCCTCACATTTTGTTCCAGCTGATGCCATGGAGAGCCACGAAATTACCAAATGGGTGCAGGCAGGAAAATACCTGCTTGTGCCCAATGAAACTGTCACTTAACAAGGTCGCGGAGCTTGATCTGCTCTTTTACAAAATTAGGGCCCTCTGTATCGTGAAAATTAAATTGACAGGGAATTCATCCGCTAATGAAACAGACAAAAGAACTAAGCACTTGTTATCTAAAATGTCGCACATAGTGTTTAAAAAATACATCGTCCACCTCTCGCTTTCTTTCAGCCATAATGAAGTCTCTCATTCAGTCGAGCGACCTCACTTTCAAAAGCGTTTTTTTTTTTTTCAAACGCACCTAATTAGACTTCACAACCTCTCACTGTCGATCTTGTCTAATTAAAAGTCTCTCATCCTTCCCCTCACCTCGTGTGTCTCGTACTCGTCAAATAAAGGTCTCACTCTATCCCTTTTCTTTCCGCTCCCAACTAAATAAACTCTCTTCTCTCTTCCTTTCCCCCCTGCATTCACATCTTTAGTATATTAGAAAATCCGTAATTGAATATCATTGTATACCTCCTCAGGCTGTAAGCGTTCTATTTGCTCCGCCAGCACACCTCTCACCTCGGTTCCCAGCCAATACGCTTTTCTCGCTTGTTTACTTCCTCCCCTGCAACTCTAAAGCTCTGTTTTGGAATCGAGCCCATTCTTTTAGAAGATCTAAACATCTCATCTGTTTCCTGTATCACTCCTGAAGGTTGTTGGTTGCATCTCTGGAGCCTCTCTTTTGTTGCCCTAGACATATGGGACGCAAATCTGTTCAACGAGGGAAGCAGAAGCATCACATTTTATCTTTTTCCATAGTTTTTTCCCCTGTTGTACAGCCTGCACAACAACACAGTGAATGCAAAATGCAGTTTTCTTCCGACAGCATGTGATGTGAAATCCTGTGATTGTAACCACGTCTTGAGAGGGCATGGCAGTGGGGTTATTTTACAATTCTCATAAATGCTGTTACAGTAAAGTCTGCAATGGATTTAACTTTGCACGCACATAGAATATAAAGAAACCGAACAAAGTTACAAATTAACAATTTTAATATGCTTCATTTTTCATGTGTTATGCATTTATAAAAAGGTTATGGGAAAAGATGCAGAATGACTTACAAATACAACTAGACATGATGATGGTTAATGATTCTACTTTCATATATCTTACTTTTTGGTTTATTACAAAAAGAGTGGATAGTCCTCCTTAATGTAAGAGCATATATTTTATCTAATATTATGTGCACAGCTTGGCATTTTTGTAGAGGTTCTGCTACTATAGCTGCAACACCATTGTTGGCCATTTGCATTTTCTGAAAGCATACACATGATTCAGACTACTGGGACACAATAGATTTAATATTGGGTTCATACGTCAGAGATGTTTGGAGTTGACTTTTTTTAGGGCTGTGTATTGACAAGAGTGGCGATACGTTTTGTATTATGCTACAGGGGTTACGATTGCGATACTGTAAGTAAGGCGATATATTGTGATTTTAAAAAAAAATCAAATTTTAGGAAAACTGAAGATAAAGAAACATGGATGGATGGATGAATAGGTGCATGTACTTTACTGATCCCAAACTGGGAAATTCTTATGTTAAAGCAGCAGGTTATCAAGGCAATGGACAGGAATGGTAAAAACACAGTAAATATTCATATCCATATTAGAGATAAAAATCTATAGTATACACACAACATAAATAATATATTAGAATACACTATAAATATACCAGATTACTACAACTAACTTAATAAATATAAGATATAAACATAGAATAACAATAACATACTAATAAAATAGAAACACAGAATAACAATAACATGTTAATGTGCATAAAATCTGATTAGGTATTGACTGAGTTAATCTTTGCATGTAAACTATTTTTTAAAAATTAGTAGTGTTTTTGAGAATCAATACAGTATCACAAAACATAATAACGCGATATATATTTATAATATTTTCTTGCCCCCTTCCTTTTTTTAAGAAAGATTTGCTTTAAAGAAAGCAAACAAATCCTGGCGATACGATATGTATCATGATACAGGGGTCACTATTCAATATATTACGATATATTGCGATACTGTAAGCAAGGCGATATATGGCTTTTTTTATTTTTTAAATCAAATTTCAGGAAAACTGTCATAGTATAAAGAGAACACCACCATATGCATAACATCTGAGGAAAATAAAGTTTACTTTTTTTTTATGCTGTCAGAACAGTATCTGCATTTTCATTGATCACAGTTCCTGTAACATTAAACATCATAGCACTACTTTGATAGGGCCCATACACTGAGAGGGAACATCTCTTTGCAAATTCAATAAAGTATTGTCTGAGTTCATCTTTGCATGTTAACTATTATTTAATAATTGACACACTGTTTTTGAGAATCTATAAAGTATCACAAAACATAATAACGTGATATTCGCTATTTTTTAAAGCTTATCTTTAGTGATACTGGAATAGATGCACACCTCTGACCAAGCCTTGAAGCCAATACAACTCCTTCACTGAGGCTTTTTTTTAACTTTTCGTTGTTTGTTTGGGAGATGACATCAATCTCCTGAAGTTTGTACTCCATGCTGTGGAGGTGTAGGGGGCATGGTAGGGGGTGGCTGTGGCTAGAGGAGTCAGGAAGTAATGTTAGGCTGCAGCACCTGCTCACGTCCTCCAGCCTGGCTGTTTATCTCCTACTGAGCAGCAAGAAGTCTATCTCAGGAAAGTGATGTAGTCTATCTGGCTGCCAAGTGCAGAATTTAACTTCACATATACACTCCCGAAGGATTTATTGAACACTGAAGACGGCTTGATTTTTGTGCTGCCTAATGAGCCGGACTTAAGTTCCTGCTCATGTATTTGTGCTGCCTATCTCACCGAGAATAACTTGGTGTGATAGAACTTTCTTCTAAAAAAAACATTTGTACGTCTGAAGACAAACTCACAAAAAAAACAAAAAACAGGCAATACGAGCCACAGCACAGAAAGTTGAACAGTTGGAGGACACTGCTTGCCAAATGCTGAATGGCAGCAGCTAATCAGTTTTGGGAAATCAGGACTCGGTTGATTACAAGTATCTCTGGAAATGCAGACCGGAATTCTGAAGCTGTGTGTGCTTGGCAACGGTGCATTCCAATGACGGTAACTCATTACACAGTATTTAAGGACATCTTAAAACAGTGATGAAATGTGAGTTTAGTTAAAGAGATTTCGCCACAATACCTGCTATTGTTTACTGGGATTACAGCTTGCTGTTTGGATTCACTTGTTTTCTTATCCAGCCTGAAAGTTAGAGTGAAACAAGCAACATGTCTTTAAATACAAACACATGCTCTCTGCACTGCAAGTAAGAGAAAACGTTTCGCTCCAATGAGAAGATAGTGTAGTAGAAATTATTATTTTTTTTCATGTTTTTTGTTATTGAAGGACAGATAAGTCATTAGGGGGGGAACGGTTCATATCATGGTTTTCGGTTTGGTTCGGTACATTTATGTTACAGCGAGGAGATCATGTTCTGATTTCAACATGCTTTTCATTTATTTAGCAAAAATAAGTTAACAAATGTTTGGCCTACATAAGGAACATAAACACTTCTTCATTGTCAAATCTTAATTGAAAAAATAGGTCTTCTACAGTATTTAGTGCAAACAAAAAAATGCAGATTTGTTATTTTCATATAAATATGATGTAATTATAGACTAGGGCCATCAACATAAATTGAAGCATAAGCTCAACCAGAACTATACTAACATAACATATGTCTCAATTCCCTGATTATCAGCTCTTAGATGAAAGATTAGTTTTTCCACTCAGAAAAGTGCAGTATTTGGAAAGGAATGCGATTGGATTGTTGTGCCACTGTGTTATTTAAAAATAATTAATAAATATAAAACATATTACAGGGATTGTGAGTGTGACAATAAACGAGAGCCTATCTCTGCATGAAAGAAAAACACACAATCGGCCTCATAACTTATTTCAAATGAACCGAACAATGCATACACGACCCGAACCGTGACTAGCGAACCAATAAAAGGTAGAATAGTATTTTTTAATCTGCTATAAGACAACAAAGATTGTAGCCTTGATCTGTAAACACTGGGAATTGTATTTTATTTATTCCTTTAGTTATGGTATGTAGCAGCTTCTGCTCAAATTGATTTTTTTTTATTTGTTTATTCGTTTCTTTCTCAAAATAAATCATTGTGAGAAATACATTTCTTAATCAAAGCTCATCACATGCATTCTTGAGCCTCTGAGCCTGAGCATTTCTGTTATATACTGTATTGTATTAAACGTGCCAAGACACAAGAATGCTCACCAACACAAGCTACTATGTTCCCTGGAATTCCAGGAGAAGTGAAAGGTAGACTTCATTTAGAAAGAATCCTGTTGTTTCACATGCCAAGACATGTATGCACAATATGCTACCATATATCACAAGTTCTGCCACAATAGGATTTTGATTCGATTAAATTCGGGGGCCTGCAATCCATATGAGACAATATCATATGCTCATTTAACACAATCTGTTACATTTATATCAACTCACAAAAAGCAACTAAAATAAGATTTGACAATTTTATTAGGGGGCTCATCCAGACATTTAAAGGAAAAAAAATCTATTCTTTTTAATAAAAAGAATAAAAATAGATCTCCTGCTGTTCACTTGAAAGTGACGCATTTAAGTACTGTTTGAATGTTTAGGAAGGAGGTGCGCTTGGAAGGTAATGGTGACACAGACGTCCCGTGGGAATTTCAAAATAAAGCTGTATCTTAAAGATGACAGTATACATCAATGTTTTCACTTTGCATTGATGATATTGGATCATTGATCATTAAATTGATTGATCCATATTGATATATCGTTACACCCCTATCATATGTATATTATATTGATGCAGGCTAGTTTGTGTTTTTGCACTGCCCCTCAAAAAGATAACTAAGAAATCAAACATTTAACTTTTGACTCCTCAAAACTTTACTGTTGCTTTGCACCTTAGGGAATTTCTATTGCGCCTTAATTTTTCTTATTTAAATTCTTTAGGAGTAAAAATAATGAATGTAGCCTACAGCCTTCTACATATATTCTTCTTTCTGCAGAAGCCATTGTGATCTTATCTCAAACCTGTGCAAACAGTGAATCTGTTGTCGGACCATAAATCACATCCTGTTACATGCTTGCCACATGTGACATGAGATTATTATCAAGAGCAGTAGCAGGTGTGTTGGACAACGAATATTGCAAATATTTGTTATTGCCTGAGGATGTTATGTTACAATATCAGTGATGGAGAGTCAGAAAATGTGTGCACAGATCATAGGCGTAGGTTGCGGGGGAGGAGGGGTAGGAGGTCGTCGCCGTCACCCCTCAATATTTAGAACACGTGCATTTGCAGACGGTCTGAAGGGAATACTGCTATATCAGCAGAGCAATAACGTAATGTACAGCAGACTATAGGGCAGGTCGATTTTTTCTTGAAATAATATGACTTTATTCTGGTATTATCAGAGAACACAGATGTGTGGAATGTGTTTTAAATGTGTAGACAGTTTTGAATGAGTGGAAATCTTCCTGAAACACATATGAGCTATTCAAGTCCAGGGGTTTATTGTAAAAGTTTATTTGTTTAGTATGTTGTTTTCATGTTTGTTCATTTTCTAGGAGTTTCTTAATGCTAATTTTATCCTGTTAGTTACAATAAAGGTGGGTGCTTTTATTTTTGAAAGGGTAACACCGTTAATATAACCTGTTACATTATAAAGGCAGGTGCTTTTATTTGTATGTAAAAACGATTGGCATGTCTTCCAAAAGAAGGAATGCATTATACTTCTTTGTTTGCTTAGCACATGGCTTATAAGGACAAAAGGTTTGTCGATGTTTCATTTTTTACAATATTTGATAAGAAGTGACTTTATAATTTAGTTTCATAGTTTTGCTTATTTAAAAAGTGTGTGAGCTAGCAAAGACGCCATGTTGGCTCAACCTGCCTGGTGTGAATTCAGCATTAGAGCTGCGTTATATGTGTAATTTAAGGCTTAAATAGGGATTAATAATTTATTTTAAAGTTAAATATGCTTATGTGTATCAGAGCTTGTCATTTGTGTAAGGATACAAATTTTAATATTTGTGTTTTGTTTTCTCGAGCTCTTACGGTGTATGGAGCAAATAAAGCTTTTGTGAACCATCAGTCAGGGATGCTGCATTTATAAATTAATTAAAATGAATTAATTTATAGTTGAGGTGAACAGATGCCACATGCACATTTAAAGAGGTAACTTCCCCAAACAAAAGACGTGGGAAGAGTAAATCATGCCTACATGTGTGTTGACTCAGCAGCGACAACATTAAAGGAGAAAATTTGACCTACAGTATAGGAGAATAAATATGTAAAAGGAATACAGAATACCTCAGAGCCTTACTGCATTTAATTCCATTATATTTACATAATTTGAATTATCACCTGGCACCTAAATTTTGTGTTTTCCTTTACATAAATAAAGACATTTCCACCATGAATTGGTGCATAAAAAAATAATCAGAAAGCAGGAAATGGATGACTTGTTCTTTGTCTTAGTTTCCATGCAGTTTCTATAAATATTGGTAAGGCAAAAATATCCTCACTAAAGAGCCATTATGAAATAAAATACATAAACAGTAATGATAATATTAAATAAATATAAATGAATTAATAAATTAATAAAATAAATTCACACACCAGATTTCCAGCACCTACTTGCTGTATATTCCTGTGGTCGAGCCACCCGCACAGGATAAATACAGTACATACTGGGCACATTTACAAAAGAGAAGCACATTCTGATGTCCAACTCTTCTTTTTGGCCATGATTAGTTATTTAAAAAAAAGT
The DNA here is from genome assembly GCA_916700815.1 of Helicolenus hilgendorfi. Taxonomy (NCBI): domain Eukaryota; kingdom Metazoa; phylum Chordata; class Actinopteri; order Perciformes; family Sebastidae; genus Helicolenus; species Helicolenus hilgendorfi. The sequence continues at coordinate 17,344 of CAKALG010014852.1, read as the reverse complement.
TCACAATTGTTTAACAGTGTAGTGAATTGAAAAATTGAATTTTAAAAATGTCAATTTGGTAGCTGCCAATGTGACATATTTCACTTCCATAACGAGACGTTCTTTCACACATGACCAAACCTGTATTTCCCCCCTTACTCCTCCAAGATGGATGCCATTTTTACTCTCTTTGGCCATCACAGTAACAGTCAAGAAGATTTGACAAGCATGGCAGGTTTCCCCCTCTCAGTCTGGAAACGGAGGATGAGAAAGCTGCAACTTCTGAAGCCAATTACTTAAGTTTGGCCTGTTTTCTTTCATTCTCCCTCTCACGAGGAAGGATTGAATGAAAATCTACAGTCCTCTTATCGCATGGTAATAATGTACCACGGCCTGCATGTTTTCATGTGCCAAGTCGTCTTCACATCATTTATTCTCTTTATTTCGCAGTGCATTCTAATCTCCCTTCACATATAAAAAAGAAAAGGTACTTAGAAGGTCCTTTTTGCAGAGTAGCTGGTTTCAGCTGAAGTGTGCCAACGGGGGAACATTTACTCAGAGATTCTTCGCAGTGTTTAGATAAGACTTTGGATGCTGGTGACAAATCAAATGCATGTCTGTGGGAGTGTGAGAGGACAGCAATACAGCCAATCATGCAAAGCTGTGCTGCCTCTCTGCCAAAATGAGATTCATATCAGGAGTGAATAGCTTCTTTCTGAAAAGGCGGCGCTGAATAGTACAAAAATATCCACTGAAATGTTAAAGAACATATATTCATGCCAAATAACGGCGATACACAATAAAATAGAGAAAAAAATGTTCCATTTATGTGGGAAGAGTCACCTATTCCTGCAGCACCCACTTATTTAAAAACTATTGTTAAAAAAAATATAAACCCATTTAAATTTAGAACATAAAGTCATTTATATTGTGAGGTAAAGTAAATAACTTGCATCCATATATTTTAATTAGGGCTGTCAATTGATTAAAATATTTAATTGTAATTAATCGCATGATTGTCCATAGTTATTTGTGATTAATCGCAAATTAATCACATTATTTATCTGTTCAAAATGTACCTTAAAGGGAGATTTGTCAAGTATTTATAACTCTTTTCAACATGGGAGTGGGCAAATATGCTTGCTTTATGATACATTTTTGTAAATATTTATTATTGGAAATCAATTACCAACTTCTTTAGGTTTAGTAAAAAAAACACGTAAGTAAGCTAAGTTTAGGGAAAAATGATCATAAAAAAAAAGAAATCATCAAAATTATGATAAAACCTACTTGTGGGTGTAGTAGGCCCCTATTGACCCACATATATGGGGCTTACAGTGACTGATAACGCCTATTTAATAGCCTGACAACAGTCTAATTGGCTATGCATTTAGCATAAAAAATATGCTCAAAACATAACTTGGCAAACTCAAGCCCAACAGGCAATAACAGACTGTCAGTGTGTCAGTGTGCTGGCTTGACTATATGACTTGCCCCAAAACTGCAAGTGATTATCATAAAGTGGGCACGTCTGTAAAGGGGAGACCATTTTCATTCACATATCCAGAGGTCCGGAGTCAAGGGACCCCTTTTGAAAATGGCCATGACAGTTTTTCCTCCTTCCCAACAAGTTAGTATGGTTGCGTTAATGCGTTAAAGAAATGAGTGGCATTAAAAAAAATTGCGTTAACACATCATCAATTTCTTTATTATCACTTTGACAGCCCTAATTTGAATAATACATTTAAGTGATACTAAAGCTGATTTGATACACTGCACAGTAGAAGAATGTTACTGGTTTTGCGTGCAGAGTGTTTGTCTCCTTGTTATTTATTTATTTATTTACATGTAGTTTGAAAAAGAAATATGATGTTTGTAGCTTCATAATGAGATGTTCTGCCTCGAGGTCTGTGACTCTGTCAGAGGGCTAAAGTTAAAATGGCCCTTTTCCCATTCCTGCATGTTGCTCAAGTAGCCAGAGGGGATGCAGTGAAAGAACGGAGGAGGCAGAGCAGGTTGCATATCATCTGTCTGTGTCTTCCAGCATTGTAACAAACAGCCTCTCACGGCTCTGTGAGAGTAGTTAAGAAAATTATAGCTGCGCCTCAAACAAATTGCTTACGTCAAAGTGCTCCCAAGATAAAATTGCGTTCTAAAGGTAGAAAATTGCTCTGATCGGCGCAAAGTACATGATGATCATAAGAGCAGAAATATTATATGATATTTTTTTTCTCATGATGAGTGCTGAGTGGCAAATAAAAGGGCAAATTATTTTTCACAGATCGCATATTTCTCAATGTATGTATATATTTTCGTATTCCTTCTTTGAATATGACAGCTGACTTTACATGGAATGTAAATGTTACTGGCATAAATTAGAAAGTCGCAAGGAAATAACTCGAGCTTTTATCCTGTAGTACTTCTTTTTCACTGACTAACATAATGCTTTTAACTTTTAAAATACATGTCTATATCTACAAAAGGAGGTGGTAACAGGTCTCAGTGGGACTGACCTCACTGCGAAAAAAGAAAGAAAAAACAACACAGATGCTCAAACAGAAAAAAAAATCAATAGCACGTACAAGGGAAAATAAGTAAAACAAAATCACAACCTTAACCACATGTCGAGTGTGTTGCAATATTTGCAACAGTTTTCAAATCATCCTTTTGCCTCTCATTGTATGCAATAAACGTGTGTCTTCACATCAGAAACTCAAATTCTAAGTAACAGGTGGTCTCTTTATGTCTTGACACAAGTGAGATAATGTGCATAACAGCCAACAGTACATACCCTTTGTTCATGTTTTGGCCTGTTACACTCACACTTGCCAAGTCCTTGATGGCCAACACATAGCTTTCTGATTTGGATCACCAGTGTCCATTTACAATAGAATGATATTGTGTGGTCATCTCTTTCAATTTTTATACATAAATGTAACATGAGCCAGAACAATTTCATAAACTGTTTGGCTGCTGCTGACAAACGAATGTGCAAAAAGACATACAAATGTCAGAAAACACATAGGATCCAGAGCAGAACACATTTGTAGGCTTGATGCAATGTTATTGTAACATTATATTATTGCATAACCGAGACATGAAGAGATACGATGGCCAAAAAGTAATGCCAAAATCACTTTTGATCAGAGACTGTATATTAGAAGTGGACGTAGTTGAGATGGTGGTCGGTGTGGAGGGGTGGATCAAAAAATGCTGGATTTTCGCCCTGGGGACCGGCGTTCGTGTCCCGTATGAAATCAGAAATCAACGTTGATTTATTTGTCACAAAAGTAACGTCACTTCTGGAGTTATTTTAAGCCAAACCGCAATCTTTTCCTAAACATAACTTACTAGTTTTGTTGCCTAATCCTAACCAAGTCCATCTTTTCCTAAGCCTAACTAAGTAGCTTTCTTGCCTGAACCTAAGGAAGTTGTTTCCTGTGATGACGGAACTTTATTTTAAAAAGACTGTATGAGCGTAAATTGACATGTGTTGATGGACATACATAGGAAAACGAACCAAAACGGAGGAATAACTTTTTCGTAAGATATCATGAACTGAAAACACACTGTTAAGTTCTTAGACAAAAACACCAACAAATCCCAGACACGACAACGCTGTGGTAGCGACCTGTCAATCACAAGGTAGTCACGCCCTAAAGCATACCCTGCTTTATGGTCTATTTGACTCTAAATGGGACCATAATTTACTAAATGAACATCATGCTGTATTGAAGAAGACTTGAAACTAGCGATTGAGACCATAAACTCATATTTACAATGTTTACTGAGGTAATAAATCAAGTAAGAAGTAGGCTCATTTTCTCAAAGACTTCTATACAATCAGACTTCTTTTTGCAACCAGAAGAGTCGCCCCCTGCTGGCTGTTAGAAAGAATGCAAGTTTAAGGAACTTCCGCATTGGCTTCACTTTTCAGACACGGAGGTTGCCCCCTGCTTTTGATACATTTCCATGAATACATTTAAACCAACTCAGAAAATCTCACAGCACCGAAAGGGTGCTATTCCATACCATATGTGTGATATAATTATGTTCACAACTCAATATGGGGTGAGTCTATTAGCCCGATGAGCCATGCTACTTCTCATACCCCACATGATCAAATTGGTTTGAACTAGAAAAAAAAAGGACTTGTCAACCAGTTGATTTCCTACCATCAATTCTGAATGTGTTCCTTTTATCCCACAGCACATTCCCTCCTAAATTCTAAAACATAAACTGAACTTGTGTCTTTATTAGTTAACAGGAAAAATGCTGCAATGAGACAGATCCAGGCATCCTGTATGAAAAAGTCCAGCTGCACATAGCCTAGTCCAATAAGTTTGATGAATCATCAAACGGAGATCATGATGTCTGTTCACTCATAAAGATGTCTGTAAAACTTTGCTCAAATTGATTGATGGGTGGCACTAATGAAGTTACAGTCTATTCTCTTTTCAATCAGACTGTCACACTGCTTGTCACTTTAATTTCCCGATTCTCCCCACTGGCCTGTCAAAGTTATGATCAAGTAGCAAAGCCCTGCTAAGCCATAAAAAGGGTGATCACTAAAATCCTCACTTTCATTAGGGAATTTTAACGTGGCAATGTTCTCTTCAAAACTGAACACTGTACTATAGATGTACATCAAAATGCAGTACACAGTACATAATCACAGTAGCTCAGCAGGTAAGGCCTTTGTCTCTTAAGATCAGGATTACGGATTTAATCATTTGACGTCATAAACTTCTGCTGGACCATCGGCCGTCCTGGGACCTCTCTCCCTCTCTCTTCTGTCTCTCGGTGCCTCATTCCACATGTTGGATCTGGATCTTCGTCCTCCAGGAGATTCAGCCTTTCCTCTTGTCTCTTTCTATATCTCCCTTTGGTTTGTTTCATTCTCCTATCTGTGTGAATTGTGTGCTTCAGTTTGGCTTTGTGTTTGTTTGTGTAGCTTATCCTCTTTCCAGGTTACATGATGGAAAGTCCATAGTACTGAAACACACAGTGGACATAGATAGACAGACAAACAGAATATGATTAGCCTGCTTGCTTTCCGTGGTTGTAAATGAAACCGTCAGCCCTAATTCCCCCTCCATTGTAGCAATCCACAGACAGAAGGGAGAGACGGCGAGAGCGCGGCAAGTCGCAAACGGCTGTTTGTATGCGCTCTTCCCCCGCTGATTTTGGCAAAGAATTGCTCATAAATTAGAAATATATTCAGCGTTCTGATAGTGCTACATTCTTATGTGAGTGCTCTGATTAAAAATTTTTTTTTTTTTTTTTTTTTTAAAAGTAGTTTTTGATTTCGAAACAGTAGCCTAATGTTATTGCTATTTAGCCTATTTAAACAAGATGCTGCTCCGATGGTGCTGCAAATTTGGATAGTGACTTATTCACGTGTGTTGGGAGATTGATTGAAAACAGATGAGTTATTTTCCAATTTTTATTGATTGGCTGATATTTATAAAAATTGAATGATTATCTGTTTCATAACCACATTTTCCCGCCACTGTGGTGTTTCGACTGTGAGATTGGCAGTCGAATCGGGCTCCTTAGATCGAATAGTGGACTATCCGTGGACCCCTAGAAAGTATTAGCCTACTGCACATGTGAAAAATAGTTGTATAAAGCCTTTAATGGCTCCAGAGGGAGCTGTGTGAAGTCTGATAAATCGCCTCAAGTGATGTCACTTGATTCAAGTTTGAAGATTAAAAACATCTGAGGGGTGTGGAGTTGGAAAGGAGGGAGTTCATTAGACCTCTGTAGAATGCTCCTCATCCCAATCTCAGACTGAAATGATGGAGATCGAGTCAAATTGTGGGTAATGTAGGCGCCAAGTTTTAACAAGGTCTTTTTAATTGTCTTCTTGTGGCTCTCCTTGTTTCTTTCCGGCTGCTTTGAGTGCTGAGAGACACTGTTATCCTGGATATTCACAGTATTACTTCTCAGACTCTACTTGGAGTGGCAAGACCACAAAGTACACTATCAAACCTTACTATCAACTTACTGTATAAAGATGTATTGTGAAAAATACGTAAAAATATGTAAAACTGATCCGCTGTAAAAAAAAAAAAGAAAAGAAAGATAAGACTGCATTTTTGATGAAAAATTTGCTGTCAGTGCTAACCCTGGTGACAAATACATTTTGTTTCCTGTGACTTCTTCACAATAAAAGCCCACTTGTGTTTTAACTTTTAATGTGAAGCAGCAGCGGTTATCATTACTCCATAGAGAGGTCATTTCTATGGCTGTCAAAGTTAATGTGATGATATTTTAAAGCAAATTTTTATCAACGCCACTAATTTCTTTAACGCAACTCGTGATTTTGAGGTTGTAGCGGGCTCCGTGTTAAAGCTGGAGTGCAGATAGTGGTATCATATGAAACTAGAAAACCTGAGGAATACATTAGTACCAACCATGTCATGTTAGCTTGTTGGGAAGAACGCTAAATAACGCTCCAAGATTACGCAAAATTTTGGTGCAGAAAAACTGGCATGGCCATTTTCAAAGGGGTCCCTTGACCTCTGACCTCAAGATATGTGAATTAAAAACCTCATATGAACAGAGTGAAAACTGTATCGTATTAGATTAAACAGATGTTGAAAAACTGCATAATTTGCAGTTGAAAAAGGGTAAACAATCAGGAATATATCTTATGGCAATAATCAGCATATTGCAAAATGTTTAAAAACGCAATAGGAAACGTGTGTGTATATATACTGTATGTGTATATGTGCACCATACTGTATATTTCAGATGGCAGAGTGCACATTTTCAATCTCAGTGGGTAATAAAGCCTGTTTGTGACATTTCCAAATGGGCCAGTTATTTTGTTATAGACTGACAGCCAGTAACTATTCTGACACAGTCACTAACCTTTTGTCCAACATGTACACCCAAATCATGTTTCTGACCTTTCCATCATCTCACACATTCTGACAGTGAGAGCCTCACACTGTCAATATTTAGTTTCAATCGGGTAGTTTTGTATCTTTCTTTGCAAATTAAGCCACACAAAGCTTCTCTCGCTGCACTGCATTATCCTATCTGTATCAATTCAATAAAACTGTCTGCTTTTTGTGTTGGTCTCCTGCTATCTTTGTGTTTGATACAAACACTCATTGTGATTGTTTTGATACTCATTGTGCAGCTGCCCTTCTAGTTTGATTGCGCCGGCTAGACTGTGATCAGTCATTTGAAAACAAGAGCTGTGAAAATGTGAAAGCTTTTACTGAAATAATACATTGTAGTCCGACAGCAGACACCTTTGAAAAAATAAAAATAATAAAAAATAGACACCTCTTCTTGTCTGTCAGGTGGGCCCTGTGAAATGATTGTTGAGCCTCATCACGGAAAGCATTTGTTTACACAAATAAATGCTTCCAAACATGCTTGGCGTGCAGGCAGCCTCAAGGCGGAGTTGTGGCATTGTGTCTGAGATGAAAGGGGCAAACTCTTTTGCCTCAAGAGAATCAAACTTGGCCCTCGCTCGGCTGTTCCACTGCAATTAATTCAGCTCTATGTGTCAGTGTTTCGGAAAAACTCTCCGCAACTCAACTGCAAATGGATTTTGTAAAACTTTCAAAACTGTTTATGGGAATCAAGGTTCGTAAACCTCGTCCTAAATTTGCACTTTTCCTGTTGCAGTTTGGCTCTCCCTGTGAATGCAGATTCGTTTGAATTGCCTTTTACTGCGGCATGCATATTCATGAATGCCCGGTTTGTGTCCTTCCAGTTTCACATTCAGGCATGTGGGTCACTGAAATACGCCGTTACATCACACAGAAAAGACAAGTCACCTCGGTTTTCATCCTCAAGCTCCATAATTTACAATAACATTTCTCTTGCTGCCCGTGAAACTAGTATTTTCCTCACATATTTGGCGGCATCTGGGCTCTGCTTGACTTGGCATAGCAAATACAACTTCTCCATGCTCTCCTTCAGCACCAGATATCTTTTTTTGCTTCACTTAGGTGAGATATGTTGCTGGATTTCTTAACATAAAGTACTAAAAATATTTTTGACAGCATTGAGCAAAAAATTCCATAATAACCTTTGAGCATACTGTAATTCAAGTGCTCTGAGAGATAACTAGACTAGAAAAAATGTAGCCCATGACGGGAGACTTTGGCCAATCACAGGTCATTTGAGAGAGAGAGAGAGAGAGAGAGAGAGTGCTCCTGTTGGCTGTTCATTCAACGGAGGCAGCTGTCAATCACTCGCAAACTCCGATCAAACGGTCAATCTAGGCAGTTTGAGGTGGGGTGCACAGTTGCACTGCAGAAACCTAGGCTTAATCCATAGTCATTGTACCTCAGGCTTGGGTGAGCGTATACAACAAACAGCGATGTTCATTGGTGGGAAAGCGAGGAGGAGTCACGTCTTTGTTGTTGCAAAAGCGACTCCTTCCTTTTTGTCATGGGCGAGTATAGTCTAGGGGATCATATTAACTTTCTCGCATGTTATGGCTGCTCACTGGTAGGGTGCGTATCAGAGGATAATATGTGGCCGTCTACACCCTCTCCAGGCCAACAGTGGAGCGAGGAGAGACGTGCACTGCTGGGAATTGGCCATACCAAACTGGGAAGCACAAAGACAGGGGGAGGGGAAATTAATTAAGTGTGTTGGACGGCGCCACGGCTCTGTTTTGTGCGTGCATTGTGCAGTTATGTATTATGTGTGTGAGACGAGTATTCCGACGAGATGGGCCAGAATGAACAGACACAGATTCACGCCCTGTGCATGCCAAATCAAAATTTGCGACGGGCTGCATTCCACCTGTGCCTCCAGTTTAACACGCTTTGAATAATGGTCAGTCAAGGCTGAAAGTGATGATAATTATGCCACCAAACTAACTAAAAAAAAATTTGAATGTCAAGGTGATAATAATATAATTAAAAATAGCCCAGAAATCCGAGTTTGTGTGCCGACTTTGAGTATGAAAGTTAATGAATTGAGTTTATGTTAGACTCCCCTTAAAAGATCAAGCTGTCACTATGTTAATGCTGTAGTCCGATGTGAGCGAAGTGCTGAGGTAATCTAATGCAAATGTGTACGCCTCGTTGGCAGGTGATCGGCCTCCTTTAATAGCCCTGCAGTGTTGATTTTGGCACAGCGGCAGTGCAAACATGTTGCCGCGGAAGAGGCTACTTCCACTGTAATGTATTTACTGTCTAATTTGTGTCTCAGTGAGAGACCATATATTCTGTTTAGGGAGTGACACCTCTCCTCCTCCACTTTATGGAGCGGTGCAGGCATTTGATGGGGACTTGAACATGCTGTGCTGATGGATGAGCTTGTCAAGGCAGCCCCATGATGCTCCGCTCCCCACAGAATGCACGGGGCTGGAGAAACTCAATCATATAGCGAGGCATCACTCCAAACATAGTTAATAACTCGTTCATAACACCTGAAAATAATCGTCTTAGCGGTACACGCTTCACTTGTGAACATCGGTTTACAGTTTATGGTGGGTTTAGGGTGTCAGCTTTTATGCTAAAGTTAAAAACATGACAAAAAAATGCTAATTTATCGTGTCGTGACAACTCGCTTTTTTACCTCCACTGATAAACATGCCTTAGGTTGAGGCTGTACATGTGTCAACAGCTGCTTTTTTCTTTTTTTTTGTTTGTTGCTTGCGCTATTCCTCGCCTTCACTAGTCTGCCTCTGCTGCCAGTGTACAATGTTGAACACGGTGCCTCTAATGTCAGAAACTCAGCTCCAGACTGAGAGTTTGATTCCCCGAGGCAGAAGTTCTGAATCGCTGACAGGTGTTTCAAAGTGTTCAATTTGTGGATGTTCTAAAACAAATTCTTGAAACATTGTGCTTTAATACGTCTCTTTGAGTGACTTTCGGCACTATTTTTGTGCCGCTATTTTTGCTCCTTTTTTTCTTTATGTGAACAATTCCAATCAGCAGCATTCCTGAGTGAAGCTTGAAGCTATTCTAAGGGGCTGAATAATTGACTACAACTAGTATTTCAAATTATAACAAACTATTACTGTGCTCGTGTATAGCTTGTGTTGGTACTGGGTATATTTGAATACTTGTTACTGTAGGGGGTGTAAGGCTTTCTACAGTGCAACTGAGGGCTGATCTTAATGTTACCTGCATGAGCAGTCAACCTGAGGCAAGCTGGCAACAAAGGTAGCGCATGGTTGGTAATTCGTCCCAGTCGACTGCAGTAGCTGAAGCAATAAGGCCTTTTATTTACAAAAACTCATATAGTGTTGTTGAAAATGCACAATGCAGATGGATGACATACCAACACCTTGGAACTGAGGTAAACAATGCACGCTATTTTGGGGCTGCACAAAAAGTTATCCTCTATTATATCCCATTGTTTTCTATTATTGACAGGCAGTAGATTTCATTTTGGAGCATTCAGCACTTTGTACATGAAATTAAAAGTAAGCAACTAATTCTTTAGTTGGCAGGTTGGAGCAAATATGATTAAAAAAAATTATGAGAATATCTTATAATAATTATTGCCTTTGTGTCCTCCTAATGGCATCTGCAAGATTTCCCAGACCGGAGGAAAACAACCAATCCGAGCCGAACTGGAGCATTGCCGTCTCTGAGCAGCTGTCAATCACTCGCAAACTCTGATCAAACGGTCAAACTAGGCAGCACTGATCCAATATGAATCAATAGTTACTGTAATGCCTATTTCTCACATAAAATGTTTTCAGAAACATCTTGTAGTGTACTGCTTAGCTGTAAAATGAGAAAGCTTGTGACCAGGCATCCATGTTGAGATCAGTTGAGGAAAAACCAGGCACAGCCAATAGGAACACTCTCTCTCTCTCTGAAATGACCTGTGATTGGCCAAAGTCTCCTGTCATAGGCTAGATTGTTTAAAGCCTGAGAACAGAGCCATGAGGAGGTGCAGAAGTCTAGTTATCTCTCAGAACACTTGAATTACAATATGCTGAAAAGTTATTATGGAATTGTTGCCCAATGATGCCAAAAATATTCTGCCTACTGCCGCATTAAATTCAAGTCCAATTTAAAATATCAATTCATTTCCAATCTGAGCTGAAACTAAATGGTTACAAATCGTTATTTTCATATCGGATCATAGACTATAATATCTAAATGTATATTGCACAAACGACAAATTATTACTACACAACCCTGCTGATCAGCAAATATTCATAAAGTCACTATGACTACAATGTCCTGTAAACACATGGAGTTAACAGGAGTAACAGCGTGTTTCTCTCCTTTACTTTTTTTCCACTACACATGATATCATATCTTTTTCAGCCCAACAGACCGCAGGAGAAAGATGCATAATTCTGCTGTTTCAAGGCTAAACAACCTTGTGTGTGTGCACAAAAGCAGAATATGCAGTTGCAGCATTAGATTGCAGCAGTCACTGTCAAATTTTGAACACATGGGCTTATTGCATATTCACACAATTTGCCATAAACAGAAGTCAGCACATGGGCTATAATAAAAGCCTAGGTCTGGACCTTGGTCTGACACTGGATACTGTATGTCCTGTAACACTGCCATAGGGTAGCTTTTGTGTTTTTATTCAAAGCTATTACACACTGTAATTTGAGGCATAACAGCCTATCGATTGATGACACACAATCTACAATTTCAAATGCATTATTCCCACATTAAAGCTAGGGTTGGTAATGTTGAGAAACTAGCAAGAGTGTGTTAGATTTGAAAAAAAAACATCCAATTGAAAAGCCCAGCCCAGTGATGTCAACTCCTTTCCAATGAGTCACAGTGTGATTGCTGTTAAGTGAAAACACTTGTTTAAGAAACAAAAGTAAAAACCACACTTAAGTTTTAAGTTAATATTTTTTATTTATTCTTTTATTACAATTAGAGTAAGAAATTGCTTATTTCTATTTTAAAATGGTTTCTGGGTGTGTTTATTATTTCAGAGGTTAAAGGGTATATAGCCTACATAGAGTGTGGTGCTTATACATTGTGTTAAAGGGTTAGTACACTCAATTATTTCTATAGTGACCCAAGATAAATAACATTGAGTAAATCAGAGTTACCCTACAGAAGAACTCAGGGCCCCATCTACGTACATAGAGGGTAGACGGGCTACATTTATATCAGCCGGGAAGCAAAAGTATCAGCGAGACCCGTTGCTTGTTTGAGTTCATCCCAGTACGAAACACACAGGCATCATTGTTTCACAGAGAGAGACGTCACTTATGTGACTTCTGGGTGTGTAGTCTTTCTAATTACGTATTTTCACAGTCTCATGCTTCAACAGTTTTACAACAAACTGCAACTTCCTTGACTTTTTAAATTGACAAATATTATACGCGTGATTCATGGTGCAATTTGATCTGGATCAAAAAAGTCTCTTTGTATCTTGCGGTTGACTACCGTTAATATTTTTTTCCTGAAATAAGGTCTCCTGGTGGTCCGGCGGGACTTTGCCTCTCTTTGAGAATTTCAACTTATATAACAAAAACATTTTTGAAGAATATTACCAACCCTAGCTTTAACTGTGCAGTTTAAGTGACTACATGTTAATAGAAGGAGATCTTAACACATGCAAACTCTTTATATATGAAAACTCTGTTGGAACCCAACAGGTTATAGTGCTAAAAACATTATGCCTCCACATAAAATGTTTGCTAGTTTCTGGGCAAAAAGTGGCACATACATGTATATAGGCAGCCCTTGATGTCAACTTACAGTCTGACAACTGACAGGCAAATTGTGAAATATTACATGGTTCTGTCAAACAGCTTATACCTACTTCCTCTCTCCACTTCTGGTGAACTCGAGTGTGGTTTCCTGAGTAAACACAAAAGGGCTTTAAGACAGGCAGCAGAGGGAGGGACGACATGCATCATATTTGCTTTTCAAATTGAGGATCATTATAAGAAATAGGGAGGAATTACACACACCGTGAATGCTGCTCACTCCTGCACACTAACTCCAATAATCAACCTTTTGATCAGGCAACATTTCAAACCAGATTTTGGTTTGAAATATTATAAATTAGTGAAAGATGGAGTCAAATTATATAATCACATTAAAACCACACGTGGATTTTGGACAGCATGGTGCGTGGAGATGTGCACGCAACCACAGTCTTCTGCCAGACAACAGTGTCGTCACTGGAAAACATCTTGTTTTCCTCTCAGCGGAGCTTTTACAGATGCATCACTCAGTGCCATTTGAAAGGGTAGGATTACTTTCAGAACCAGCGTGGTTCGTGGCAGTAATTCAGGTTTGAAAAAACATTTAGATTGTGCGACAAAATACAAGTCTGGCATCCATCAAATCCACAGCGGAACTACTTCCCCCCTCCCACTTGCATGAGTCGTCCCAAAAATACATACACAGTGTTTCTGTTGCTGTGTGACCCTGAAAGTGTGTCTGGGAGATTTTATGACACTCGCTAAAAGATTTGCCAGTTTTGCTGACTGCATGTCTTACACTGTCAGTGGTGCATAACCGATTTCCCCATTCAAAACTGCTAATATATACTGTCTCTACACACCCTCCTCTAGCAGGAAAACAAGCTCAGGAAACAAGTGTTAGGTAGCAGGAATGACACCAGGAAAAACATTCTGATGAATCAGGTTGGGCGACGTTGCAGAAATACAGGCATAGTTTCTGACTGATTTATGTCTCCAGACATGGCTACGAGTGTGCCTTTTTTCACTCTGGTGTTATGCTATTGCTCTCCGGGTAGCTAAATAATGCAGTTTGCAATTGTCACACGAATGAAAACTCTTTTGGAGATATGCTTTTTACTGAAACAATGTTTTTAAGATGTGTTAGTGCCGTTCATTCTTTGTTGCTTTTAGTATTATACTGATAATTGGTCGACACTTGACTCGGTGCTTTTACCCTAGCTGGTTTTGACTAACAACAACGGCAACAATTTGAGGTGATATGCAAAATATGCTTTGTTTTGAATGGCTTCATATTACAGCTCCACTACAATCACTACAAGCATTGCAGTACTCGAGGCAAAAGGATGAATAGAGTTACCTCTGCCTGCTAAAACAGAAAATAGCCCTGATTTTAGAAGGGTTCTTGTGCTGATGAAAATGGAACTGAAGTTTCGGTCTCACTCACATTTCCAGACACAGGTACGTGTGGGTGTGTGTATACTGTATATATTAGGGCTTTCAAAGTTAGCGCGACAATAACGTGTTAGTGTAAATTAGTTTTAACACTACTCTTTAACGCATTAACACAACTTGCAATTTTTAGGTTGTAGCTTGCTAAATTTCAAAGCTAGAGTGAATATACTGGTATCATATGATGCAAACCATGTCAAACTAGCTTGAGGCTAAATACCAAAAAAACTGCCATTGCCATTTTCAAAGGGGTCCCTTGACCTCTGACCCCCATGTTATGATTTGAGCATATGTTTTTATGCTAAATGCAGTACCTGTGAGTGTTTCTGGACAATACTTGTTGTTGTTTTGTGTTGTTAATTGATTTCCAATAATAAATATATACATGCATTTGCATAAAGCAAACATATTTGCCCACTCTCGTGTTGATAAGCGTATAAGAATCCCTTTAAGATACATATGTGTAATTAATTTGCAATTAATCTCAATTAACTATGCCCTCTCTTCCTGCAGGGGTGTCCACCAGGGTTGACTGTCCTCGGTTCGCCAGGGGTCTGCGCCGATTTCGGCAACCCATCAGACTCGTCTTCAAACACGGGCCCCGTCTCATCTACCATGCTTTGTGAGTGTGACTTTTTTGCTGTGTCATCACCATTCATATCTATTCAACTAATGTGTTTATGATTAAATTATTTATTAGAGCAAAGTGGTAGAAGAAGCACTCAGATCTTTTATTTGAGTAAAAGTAATATCATTGTAAAAATACTCTGTTACAAGTAAAAGTCCTGCATTCACAATGTTACTTGATTAAAAGTACAAAAGTTTTAATATTAAAATATACTTAAAAGGAAAAGTACTCATTATACAGAATGGCTCATTTCAGAAGAATATATATTACGGTGTATCCTTGGATTATAATTATTGATGTGTTCATCACTTTAATGTTGCAGCTGGTAAAGATGGAGCTAATTTGAACTACTTTATATCCTCAATAATACATCATAGTTTATAAGTTGATTTATATTTTATATGAAGAATCTGAATCTGCAAAGTAGCTAGTATGCAATATTGTCAAATATATGTAGTGAAATTAAAAGTACAATATTTCCCTCTGAGATGTAGTGGAGTAGTAGTATAAATGTAGTCACATAAAATGGAAAGACTCAAGTAAATTACCTCAAAATTGTTCTTAAATATAGTACTTGAGTAGCCTAAATGTACTTAGTTACGTTCCACCACTGAGAGAGCACAACATTGTTTACAAGAGCACAAAGTTCTTCATAGATCTAGCCTTAGTTTTGCTCTCAAAGTGCTCCAAATTGATGCGTTTAACTTTAAAAGGTACACAATTTTTCGACCAGGGGAGCATGCCCCTGTTCCCCTCTAGAGGGTCCAAGGTCCAACCACCACAGTCTCCCAAAAATCTTGTGGTAAACACTGGATTTACTTTGTGCTCTCACTGCTTCTACAACTTGGATATGTGCTATGCAGGCTCTTCGCGTTCACAGTTAAATTCACTTGTCAGCGGCTGCTGTTTTTAAAGTGGTGAGGGCGGTTGTAAGGTGGAGTGACTCCCCGTCAGAGGAGTCCCTCATCTCCTTAAAAAGTGAACTGTGGGTGAACTTTACGGGACTGAAGCACTCCGAAGAGGAGCAAAACGAATATTTAGCTGTTGTGTATCCACAGCACACAGAGAGCTGTGTGCATTTGCTTCAAACTGTGAGAAATGGCACCAATTTCTCTTTGGAATATTCTGCCATGCACCACCTCCATGTGGCCAAAAAAACACATTCAACTTTCGATTGAATGAGAAACTAGACAAACCCTGTTATTGAATATTTGCCAGCAATCTGATCACCAGTGGTTACTTTGACAGATCAAAAATAGTTAAAGGCTAAAAACATGGGTGCTAGACAAAAAAAATAAGACATCATGTATGAGCTGATTTATTTGAAAGAACACAGTGCATCTTTGATTTGGGTGGCTCTTCCAACAGGGCAGCCAAGCAGCACTGGAAGGACCTCAAAATGTGAAAGCCCTCGAGCAACAACACAGACCCAAAAAAAACATAGTGGAATAAGCTAAGACATCTGTTCCACATCCAACTAAAATGAACACGTCAATTTGCAAATGCAGGAAATTTGACAATTCTAACCATAGAAACGGTTTCTGGGGCACAGTTTTGTTCTCATACACCACTCCAGCCAATGCTCTATAGCTAAATATATTTTTTTCTTTCTTCTGTGAATTCTAATTTTCACTCTGAGGCAAACTTTCTACAGCATGGCATTTGTACGCTTGGATGGAGATGTCAGGATGACAAAATGTAGTGCGTCGGTTTAGAAATCTGACCACATGATTCATGAAAGCACATCAGTCAGTCAGACGACAGAGCACGCAGGCTACAGTTAAGGCAAGGATAACCTGCAGGCAGCGAATCTAACCAGAACTGCCATGATATAAGGATGTTCTTTAAGCTGAAGATAAGGATAGTGTAAAAGGAGTTTTATGCAGCTCAGATAAGGAATATGTGACCTTTACCAAAAGGTTTGGAGATAAAATGCTTTTTATTTACATTCTATTTTTGATGTTGAGAAAACTTTGAAAGCGCAGTGAGCTTGGTTTCGGACTATCATTGTGAACGAGAGCAGTATAGGCGCAAGTGGTAAATAGTTACTGGCAATAGCAGAGAGATGGTCGATAAATGTTTAAAGCTTTTATCAAATAAAGGCTTAAAGGGGACATATCATGGAAAACTCACTTTTTCAGTCCTTGTGAACATACACTAATCAGCCATAACATTATGACCACTGACAGTCAATGTTATTCACTTCCCCTATCTCCTTTCAATGGCACCTGGCAGTGGGTGGGATATATTAGGCAGCAAGTGAACATTTTGTCTTTGAAGTTGATGTGTTCAAAGCAGAAAAAATGGGCAAGCGTAAGGATGTGAGCGACTTTGACAAGGGCCAAATTGTGATGGCTAGACGACTGGGTCAGAGCATCTCCAAAACTGCAGCTCTTGTGGGATGTTCCCTGTCTGCAGTGGTCAGGACCTACCGAAAGTGGTTCAAGGAAGGACAACCAGTGAACCGACAACAGGGTCATGGGCGGCCAAGGCTCATTGTTGTACGTGGGGAGCGAAAGCTGGCCCGTGTTGTCCGATCCAATAGAAGAGCTACTGTAGCTCAAATTGCTGAAAAGTTGATGCTGGTTCCGATAGAAAGGTGTCAGAACACACAGTGCATCGCAGTTTGTTGCGTAAGAGGCTGCGTA
>CAKALG010014851.1:0-31799 GCA_916700815.1 Helicolenus hilgendorfi | reverse complement strand
CTTCAAGCGGGTAGTCCTGTTGTAATAGAGATGCAAATCCCATCTGTGCAGTCAAACCGAGTAAAGTCAAGCCAGCACATACAGTATTTATGGAAAAGGGGCTATAATGTCTTCATCTTGATTCAACTTTGGATCTTCCAACCTATCCACCCATCAAATGCTGTGAGTGTCATGTGGATGTAAAAATTACTCAGTGAAAAACCTCTCTAAAATGTGAAACATATCAATCCAAATAGCTGTCAAATCTAATGAGCCAGGTTGTCACTGCATTGCTTTCATTTCCACTGAGTACTTGTTTGAACCACAGCTGCCTTTGCTGCGCTGGCACTCTCAGTGAGGACTCACCACTGCTGGAAAAACCCTCTCTCATCAAACTTGACAAGTGCGTTGATTTTTGAAAAATAAAAGTGCAAAATAACCAAATGTGTGTAGCTGTCTGACAGATTTGCACCTCACCTCTGATTGCAGATCTGATGCTGTCAAACATTAAACCACATGTAAAGTGTCAGTAATCATATTGTTCTGCCAAGTGGCCACCTGAGGACAAAAGAGATATTGTGGAATTTTTTTTTGTGACAATATTGGTTATTTTTTGTCATAAGCAGTGGTGGTGTTGAATTGTTGCCTTATACATATTATATATGAAAGGTTGGTAATACTATATAATAACCATCACACATAACATTTTATATACTATATATTTGTTAATGATTAAGATATTTACTACGATTATGTAATCAGAATCAGTTTGATTAACTATCAATTTACCATTAATAAATGATATATAAAGTGTTACAACAAGGATAAATAATCAATCATTATAGTATATGCTGTATATTATACTATACATACTATATATTCATACAATAAACTACATAAGAATTAGAAATAAAAACAAATTAAAGTGAAACAGGAGTCACTGCTTAAAGGTTAACTTGCATGTTATTTGGGCGGGCAAGAAAGTGGTGTATTATAGTCTAAGCGCCAAAGCTCTCATGGTATTCAAATGTTTTTTCAGGATTTTTCTATTGAATCTAATACAGCAAAATTGTAAACATGCTTCCATTTCTGTCAAAGTATAATAAAGAATATAGCCGCAATCAATCAGTCAAGATTCATCCCCACCCCACTTTCACAAATAATTCTAGTAATAAATAGCAATAAATCATATTTAAAAATGAAGTAATAAAATAATACTTCCAGTAACTGCACCGGTAAACAGACCACTATGGTCTATTCTCTCTGATTCTGTGTTTAATATACTGTATGTGATGCATCATTTTCTTTGCTTAGTTGGTATATGGTTAAGATTTGTTATTTTCAGTTTGGTACATTCGATTTTCAGTGCATGTGGGCAGCTCTGTGCTTTGGTCTGTGCTCCGACTTTAACATCTGTGTGTTAATGCGTATGACATAATTGATCACGACATTGGCACAAGATGTGTTTTTTGTAATATGGCAGTAGGCTAAAATTAGATGAATTGTGATGTTAGATGGATTGTTGTGAGGGATTTGGACCTCTACAAGGTTACATATCGCAGTGCACTCCTCCCCTTGTGCGTGAAGGAGATAAATCTGTCATCCATCTGTATGTGTTTATGAGTATCCTCAGGCTTGCAAATCCCCCTCCCAATCAGATACCCTCCTTACGGTGTAATTAGAACCCTGCCAGTAACGTAGCATCATTATTGTTGCAACGGTTACCTGTTGTTTAATGTAGCTTGAGGACTGATTTAGAACAGGGGTTAGTAGTATAGAACAAGCATTTACTGATTGTGAAAACAAATGATGGAGACAGATCTCCGTGGCCTTAGTGAAAAATGAAATAGCGAGTTGTCTATTTCAGCATTAAGGATAATGGATGTATCAATACAAGACAGGCCTGGGACTGTAGCTCAGTATGTGAGCGTGATTTCATTTTGATGACTGTACCACGGAGTCCATCCAATTTACAAATTGAAGATGAGGCTGTACAAAGTCTAAAATGGAGAAAATAAAATAATGGGATGGTTTCTTTAACCTTTTGTCTCAAGTTTCTTTTTGTTAGGTTTCTCACTTCTTCAGGCACAGTGCATACATTATAACTGAGTAAATCTTACATTTCTCTTAAATGATTTAGATTTAGTCCATAACTATTCCAGTTTCATCCATGGTTCATTGCTAAACATGTCCATAGGCTCTTATGTGGACATAATGAACATACTGTAACCAGTGCATTGGTTACATCGCTGCCTTTAAAGCCACCAGACTACATTCACAAAAACAGCGTTTTTACCAGTAAACGGGAGTTGTTGGTCTACCGCTGCATCGATCAGTTAGTTTGTTTGTGGTATTGCGTAAGTTACTGTATGTAACGTTAATACACTGACTATAAGGGTGTATACATTGTATATGTAGCGGCGTCATCATGAAGAAACCAACGTCAGGTCATGTGGGGATAAGTTTATAGAATGGCTCTGGAAAATACAATTTTTGATGCTAAAACATACGTACATCAATCAAAATTTGAATATTCAGATTTGAATACATAAGGAACACCACTAGGAAGCTAGAGAATGATGTAAAATCACAAAATAATGAACCTGCCCTTTAAGCTGGCAAACTGCTACTCGTATATGGAATGAATATGAATATACATATTATATATCTATATATACAGTACGTATATTAATTCCTATATAGGTACAATCAGATTTTCCAGCAGCTAAGACAAAGGGCAGTATGTTCGGTGGTGGCTAGCCCAACAAGGTGCTGAGACAAAAGTATTTTCTACAAGACAATTTAACATTCCTAAAAAAAATATTTACACATGAAAATAAATATTTTGTTTTATGATACGACTTTGTGATACACAACTAACATTTATTAAGAGTTTGCATGATATATTATATTTTCTATATCTGTGGCGCCAGCTAGCCCAGCTGACACATTCATTTGTATTGAGGGTGTCTATGGAATGAGCATGAACGTTCTCAGCAAATGAGTCACGGTAATTTGCAACTTTAATTATGAGACATTTTGTGTAAAGTTGGCATTTTGGCCTTAGTGCGGTGCTAGAGGAATATGTAAACTGGACAGCTGTAATGTGTGAGCCTTACTTAGTGTGACTGGTTTAAATTCCCTTAAAGAAATGTTTCCCCCTTTCTTTCTTTATTCAATTCAGTTTTTGTGAAATGCTCTGAAACAACAGCTTTCTTGGTTCGGGCTAAAGAGCAAATTCTACAATTGAGAGTTGATTGGGTGGCCGTGGAGGTCTCACAGGTGTCAAAGCAAGCTGCAGATTACACATTTGGCAGGAGAAAATCAGCAGCACAGAAGCAGTGTGTGTTTGTGTGTGTGTGTGTGTGTGTGTGTGTGTGTGTGTGTGTGTGTGTGTGTGTGTGTGTTCATCATGTGCAGCACACCTTATTTAGAATTTGAGCAAAATGTGATAATAACCCAGAGGTATTTGGTACAGTGAGTAGAAGTGCACCGCTGCTGAGTTCTTGCATTTGCAGTTATCAGCTTCTAGCAAATGTCTGTTGGGTATTACTCAGCATATACAGCAAGAATACTTTTTCTTTTTTTTTTTAACAATCACAGATAAATCCATGCTGTAATTGTTTAGAGACACACTCATTGCAGTCACAATGTTATTTAATACACAGACGCTGTTTCGAAAGTGCGCAGAAATTCAGTTTCTCTGTCTGTGTGACTCAGAGGAAATCTCATGATAACAAAACACTGTTTATGCAATTAAAAAAAAAAAAGCAAAGAGAAGTGCTGCAATTAAAATGTGTATTATGATTTCAGAAATTGCATTGTAAAACAAAAAATTAGTGTCAAAATTGTGGATCATTTCTTTTCTGAATAGTTGACAGGATTGCAGTGACACATAAATGATATGGAAATATTAAATACGAAGTAGATTCACTGAAGACAATTTCTCTGGTTTCGTTGTTAAAACTGGGTGTAAACAATTATAGAGTTTGTAGCAGAAACACATGCACAGATCTGTTGTTGCTACTACTGCTGCTCTGCTAACATGCTAACAGACACGTACAGATGGTTCACTCACTGTTGCTGCTGTTAAAAAAAATAACAATGCCGCTCACTGCTTGACCCCTACTAAAGTAGGGCCAAAGGTTTTGCCCTTTTGGAACTAATGGAACTAGACCACACAGTCAACCGTCATACCAAATGTGAAGTTCCGAAGTTAAATAGTTTCCGATTTCTGCGGAAACAAAAGTGTGACACACGAACGGACGGAAGGACGGACGGCCGGAAGGACGGACACGCGTTTGTGACGTGTTTTACTTAGTTTACATACTTATTTTAAGCCCAACGATGACGTTTTTACTAACCCTACCTAAGTGGTTTTCTTGCCTAAACCTCAAGCGAAAAACACTGAAATGCATACCCATGACGTGTTTAATGTCCGTGTAATGTTGTGCTATTTAAAGGCCTTCCCGTGAGACAAGGTTGCCCCAAATGGCACCGCCGTACGTCCCCACGCATGTAGATAAACGGTGGTAATTGGCCTGTCTGAATCCAGGACATGTAAGGGCTGTAGGTTTGTTAGAGGCCGTTCACACCGCCATTCTAGCAACAACTTTGCTTTTAGAAATCTCCAGACATTCGGTTGGTGGAGATTGCGACACTAAATACAATGCAACTTGAGAAAACACATGCAAATGGACAAAACACAAGCAAAAAAAGAAGACATGTTCACTATTTGACAACATATACATTAATATATACTGTATAATTGTATATGTAATTAAAAAAAAGACATTCAACAATTTGCTTGCTTTTTGAGGCCACCATAGTTTGTAAATGTCAGAAATGGGAGTACAATGGAGTACAGTTAACGGTGCACCGTGTAGTAGGGAGTGATTATGGACACCAATGGGCCTTTTGCTCAACAAAACATTTTGACTTGTAGCAATAAAAGCTCTATTCCATATAACTCTAGCACACAAGCCAGCTTGGGCCCTAGCTAAATGGTTTGAAACCCTTAATTAATATTAATCAAACCTGCAATGACGTGCCAAAATGTCTGCACACACAGGTGATTTCACTGAAGTTGCTTGAATAGAGCTCTTCTCAGGACTGTGGTGACTCGGTATGTACACACTGTGTTTGACTGACATCTTCCTCACTCTCCTTTTAGCTTTGTAGCTCCTACAAATGAAATGTTTTAATTTGTATTGGTACATGGAGCTTAGTTCGACCTGATGTTAATCAGCCAGGAAAACTCAAAACACTCACTCAAAATTCTCACTCCAAACTCGTCAAATACTTCCGCTTGGTCAGTGCCCCTCGGCATCGATGCACGGGGTACCGCTCTTGCGTTACTTTTGGACGTGTCAGGGACGTGTCAAGATACGCTCATTACATGCGCATAATGTCCTTTCAAAATAAACTTCACAGACACGCACACACAGACATCAACAACACATTCTACCTGCCCTAGGTATGAAAGTGTACTTATAGCAATTGAAGTTACACTGAGGAGCCCTGAGTTTTCTAGCAGATGGTAAAGGCAGTTTGGGAGTATGAGGAGGGTCGGACACTATTTTCTGAGTCTGTCTGATATAGCAGACTGCTCATAAAGTGACTGGAGACGTGAATATTCTTGAACTCGTCGAGATTTCATAGCAGTTTGCGCCATACGAGCGACTTGAGATTCTCTTAGACGGATTACCTCACCGTGATATCATAACATTCTAGTATACCCTCAAGAGCAGCAAGATAATGTTGTAACACAAACCTCAGTTTGACACCAAAAAGCCCAAAGTGTTTGTAAAAAGTGCACCTGCTCATACGGTCTGAAATGAGATCTCCAAATGTGTGTTCTACTGTGGGGTCACCTTCTCTTCAAAGAGCTAATTCTAACCACGATAAATATGTTATAATATCACGGTGAGCTAATCTGTCTGAGTACAATCTGAAGTTGCTCGTATCGTGCAAGTTAAAGGCATTATTGATACCTGAATAGGGTGTTATCTGACCGATAACACCCTCCTTGTGGCCTCTGCTCCCATTCCTCTTGAAAACAGCTGGTTAAAATCCCCACAGAGCGACACCACTGGAACCAGACTTGGTTGTTGAGTTGCTAACAAATGGCCCTTGTGTGCAATCAGTTGGTACACAGCTGTTCATTTCTCTCGTGTGTTTAAGAGTGCTCTGTAAGGGAGATTAGAGCGCTGTGTGGATCCAACATTCTCGCAATGAATCCTGAACCTTGTTCCTTCTTTTCTACATGTTAACCAATATGAGAGAGTGTTAGAACAGGGTTTAATTAACCAGGATGATCAACCATTCAACCAACAGACAGGAGCCCTCAAAGGCAAACACCTAAGACAGTATGGTTCTCTGATGCTAATAAACAAGGCTATCCACAATCTCAATACTTCTGGTCCACAATGAGCAACAGCACACTTCTGAGTATATGGTGGGTAGGTCAGTGTAACACCTGAATCCTTAATGTTGCCTATGATTTTCTGTACTTTCACCTTCACAAATGTTTGTATGAAGAGTACTATACTGTACAAATAAAGAGTGACAGATATATATATATATAGAGAGAGAGAGCGAGAGAGAGAGAGAGAGAGAGAGATCTATATATATATAGATATATATCACACAAACACACTCCTGTCTGTCATATGACAACATGAAATACAGCTTATTAGCTCTGAATGCAAAATAATGTTCTTGCTATAATAATTGAACATTTGCAGCTGTTTCACTGGTTCTGTGTAACAAACCATTTGGTAGGTGGGTCAGGTTAACGTGTAAACTTCAATGTAAAAATATTATACAAAACTACGAAAACGTTGTGCGAGATGCCCTCTTGTGCATCCCTTATGCTGTTGTTTTCCTTGTGTGTGTCTGTTCTATGTCTTTGTGTTCTAGTTGCAGCTGCAACTGGCTGCTGATTGAGGGCACCTGTGAAGCTGTGGGCCGGGCCTATATAGGTGTCTCGTTGTGCCCCTCTCTATGTTGTGGCCTTTTGAGCCAGTTGTAACAACAGCACTTTAGTGAATGTACAAGTACTTCTATGCTTCTTACTGAATCTCTGTGGTTTAGTCTCATGCTTTTGTGAAACTTTCAAAAAAGAGGTACAATTGAGGAAGAGTCTTTGTATGGTCCTGAAATGGGCGTTGTAAACTAGACCTTTAGTTGCCAGCAGTTTTATTGTTACCCCCCAATGTCACCACATGGTCCTTTGCTATGAGCAGTTGCAAGGAAGTTCCACTCTGCTTCCACACCAAAGTCTTCCAAGTGGAGGTTCTGGAAGGCTTTGTGTTTTTTTTTTGCACCGCACTGCACAAACATCACCTCCCTGGGAGTTTTCCTAGCTTTCTTTCAAGGAACCGTATGACATGCCTTTGACAGAGATGGACTGCAGTGGTCAGACAAAAGGATGAATGGAGGCTTGTCACTTGTGTGCCCAAACTTTTTTTATATTTGTTTCCTCAGATGGAAAAACAGCAACTTTTCTGCAAAAAACTATTTTTTTTTTCACCTGGCAAAACTTTTTTCCCCACCTGTTTCAAAGATGAAAAAATAAGTCATAAACACGGGAGAAGCACAATTAAGATCAGACTTAGAAAATTGATCACCAGATTTTTTTTTTCCCTCTCTTTGCATCTCAGGGCTTCCGTAGTGTAGATCACGGTCCTGCAGGTCGATTCATTTGTTTTAAAGTTACGACACTTCCAGAGTTATTTTAACCCAAACCACAATCTTTCCTAAAGCTAACTCAGTTGTTTTTGCTAAGACTAACTAAGTCGTTCTTTTCTTAAACCTAAGTAATTTTATTTTGAAAAGACTGGAGCTGAAAATTGACACGTGTCACGTGTTGCTGGACATTTCAAGGAAAACGCACAAAAAATATTTTGTTGATAGTCGTGCTGAGCGTCACGAAAAAATAAGGTAAATTTGTGTCTATGTAAACAAATCAAATAGATTCAATTTCTTGACTATTTCACAAACTGCTTTGAGACTGTGTTGGGTACTGAGCCATATAACTAAATTAAATTAAATTAAACTAAATCCGGTCATTTAAACTCAAGTTAACTTAACTGATTTTTTTTACTCTGGCTCCTACCTAACCTTGTATTTTACACACACAATACTTTCCAAAGACGGACATGAATTATGTAAACAATAAACATCTTTACAGGTAATATGGACATTTAAATCATTATTTCATTTGAATAAAAAGTATCTAAAAAAAAAATTATCCTGCCAAAAACTCTTTTTTTTCACCTTGCAATGCTTTTTTTCACATTTCACAGATGAAAAAAAATGTAGGGAATTAAAAAGATTATCCTGCTAAAACCTATTTTTCACCTGGCAAACACTTTTACAGGTAATATGAACATTGAAATTATAATTTCATTTGAAACACTTTTTTCTTATAGTAACATAATGATACCAACCACAGAAATAGATTAAGAAAACAATATCAACGTAACTAAGACACGCTTTAACCCAGTTTTTAATTTTAAAATGATGACAAGAAAAAAAGATGACAAAAAAAACTTTTCCAGTTAAAGCAAAAACGTATGAACTTGTGTCTTTTTGAAATAGTTTTAAACACCATATAATACATAAAATTGACAGCCTAATTTGAAACTGATACTTTCTTTTGGCAGAGGGATTATTATCCAGTTGAGATATGATTATGGTGCCTCAGTATTATTGTTTTATTCTTTGTGGATAGCCTTGTAATGAGAAAGAGAGAGAGGGAGTTGGGAGGATGTGTGCGTGTTTGCAAATATACTATGCGGTAGAGTCCTATTAATCACAGCGGATTATATGAAAATGAGTTATACTGTGTTGTCTCCTTTCTTGGCAGCAATCAAAGCCCTCCAGTTTCCTTGCCACCTGCAATACTACAGTTGAATGGCAGGCCCACTGCCACCATCAATAACACAATAGTTTAGCCTCAGATAAAAATGATGAATGCACTGGGGCTCCTTCAGACCCTGATTCAGCCGACCATTTATTTTAATATTTCAGCAACTACAAGGCGCTATCGTTAATCACTGTTAGACTGCAGATAGGCAAGGAGGAATCACAGGGAGCGGGAGAGAACGGAGGAGCTGAGACCGGGTGACGGACGAGGGAGGAGGAGGGAAGAGGAGGATGGAGGAGGACGGAGGAGGACGGAGGAGGAGGAATGGGTTTGGGGAATGCCACTTCTCATTGGGGAAGCTGTTGCTCATCTGTCGTGGGCTCGTTGGGGCATGGCTAAAGGCTCCCGTTCAGTCAAACTCCTCTCCTGTACGCATGACATTTCAATTACACAGCGAGCTCTCATAGCTCTCTCTGCAGCCAGATAAGCCAAGACGCCAAATGCCACACACAGCATGGACACACACACACACACACACACACACACACACACACACAGAAGCACATGCCCCGCAGGGTTTGTTTGAATGGATGTCATTCTGGCTTGTGACAGGTGAGTGCACTGTATGGAAATGTATTACCGGAAAACCTGACTAAAATAGATACTTGAATGGCGATTCAATTTATTTGAATCACTTCTTATGGTGCAATATATACTGTATAATGTAAGATGATAGGACAGTGTAACTAATAATAGGTATGACAAATGAGACGTCTGAGGAAAGAGGATGGATTTCAACGTAATGAGACGGTGTAAAAGACGGCACAGGACAGTATATATTGTAGGGTTTGAAGTTCAGAAATTATAAGAGTTGAGAACAGTGGGAGATCCAATTAAAGACGTTTGCATAATGAACTCTATCAGCTGTTACGCAAGCAATAATGTATGATGAGATGTACGAATATATAGGAAAATAGTGGACGTGGGGAAGAGGAGGTGAAAAATGACAAGGCGTGAAGCTAACCAGCTCTGTGAGAACATCCTGGACAGCAGGTGGTAGGCGTAGTGAAGCCAGATAACCTCACTGACTTACAGCCACTGGCCTCATTATGGTCATTGTTTTCAAGGTCTGAATGTTTGGAGCATTTTTTTATTTATAGTGTATAGGTGGGCTAGCAGCTGTTTTTGATGGCTTCATGTAATAGATTGTGTGTCATAGGCAACTGTGAGCAAGCTTTTCATTGGTCAGTTCATCATCAGTCAGTCAAGCTTTAAAGTGGGCGCTAAAGTCCATGAGAATCACGTGGGTGTGTCAATCGTACAATGGTGTTTTCAATGCAAGTTGGCAAAAGACAAGTTAATTTAGATACAATTGGATATATTACATTTTGTCAAAGTTAATGCGATAATAAAGCATTAATGCAAATTTCTTTTAATGCCACTAACTTCTTTAATGCATTAACGCAAAATGTGATTTTTAGGTTGTAGCTGGCTCAGAGTGATGATAGATTGCATTATATGAAACTAGAAAACCCTAATGAATCCATTGGTACCAACCATGTCATACCAGCTTGTCGCGAAGGAAGTTAAATAACAATCCAAACGCAACAAAACTGGCATGGCCATTTTCAAAGGGGTCCTTTGACCTCCGACCTCAAGATATGTGAGTTAAAATGGGTTCTATGGGTACCCACGAGTCTCCCCTTTACAGACATGCCCACTTTATGATAATCACATGCAGTTTTGGGCAAGTCATAGTCAAGTCAGCACATTGACACACTGACAGTTGTTGTTGCCTGTTGGGCTGCAGTTTGCTACGCTATGATTTGATTTGTTATGCTAAATGCAGTACCTGAGAGGGTTTCTGGACAATATTTGTCATTGTTTTGTGTTGTTAATTGATTTCCAATAATAAATATATACATACATTTGCATAAAGCAAGCATATCTGCCCACTCCCATGTTGATAAGCGTAATAAAAGTTGACAAATCTCCCTTTAAGGTACATTTTGAACAGATAAAAAAATGTGCATAAATCGAAAAAAATTTAATATTTTAATCAACTGACGGCACTAGTCAACATTACGAGGGTGTTTGCAATATAAGATTGCAAAAAACAAGTTACTTTAAATCAAATTTAGATGCAATCGGATATATAATATTTTGTCAAACATATTTCTCGTGTTCCCATGTTTTAAACTACGATTGTCATCTGGGAGAAAATATGTTTCCTTAGTTACCCTTAGACAGGGTTAAATAATGATACTTGTGTTAGTAAATTGTGTTTGTGTGTGCGTGCTAACTGTCAACCTGTCTCAAATACTGGCCTGCATGCACCTGTAGATCACATTAAAAGCCTTCCAGCAACATAATTGCTGCCTTTTGCTGTCAAGGTTTTATTGTGACACATCTGCAGAAAGTGTTCAGTTATATTGGTACTTTAACAGCAATCAAAAAGAAAGAGGGATATGGTAAAGTAAAAGCAACTGGAAATGGTACGTGATCAGTCTTTGCTCATGCTGTTTAAAACTATTAAACTTTATTTCATTTAGAGATTTTTATGGCATTTGGACTATTCTCTAAAAAACATTTCAACTGTCTCATTTACAATATTTGATTTCAGAAATTTACTTTTTTTTACCAATAAAATGTGTTTGTGATAATAAAAAAAGGTGTGGAATGTATTATATTTATGTGGCTGACAGGAGATGTGTTCTATTATACAGCAGGACTGTGTAAGAAAAAACATTAAGGCTGATGATGCTTTGAAAAAAATCTGCAACATTTCAGAGAAACATTTTGTCCCGGAGCACTCATATCCCTTAGTTTATCTTCATAAGCCATGTGTAGTATTTTTGTCTCTTAATCTGGCCTATAACATTCCTATAATAGTCCAAGTATATCTCTATAGCAACTCAAGATATTGCTCTCACTCCATTGTGTATTAGTAACTTGAGATAATTAAATCTCTCTTTTTAAAATTGAAACATTATATATAGCAACATATGGTGTGTTATTGTCTCTGAGAGGAGGTTCAGGTAACTGGAAGTTGAAAAGTTTGCTGCGAGACTTAAAGGCAAAAATGTTGAGCAGACTCGACATAAATATTGAAAAAATGCAACATTTGGAGTATTTCTTTTCTGTCAAACAGTCATGATTAATTAATAACATAACCAGGATATGTGCACCGTCTCCATAACCTATTACACACTTTAAGTTGCAGCTGCTGGCACCATGAAATGGAGAAATCTCTAATATTAGACGAGAGAAATTAGCCTTTCATTATAAAATGAATGAGGCTGTCCATGATTAGTTTCCCCTCTTCATATCCAGCATATCACCTGTTGTCCTCCCTGTGAAAATGATTCTGACGCACAAATCATTTACATGCTGTAGTTCCTTCTTTACAAAATAAAAGACCCTCCCTTAAGTTTTCAAATGTGTGTGAATTATTATTATTGTTTTTTATTGCCACCTGACCTTTTTCAAACAACACCTGACTGTCACCTGTGCTCAGCGGTTCATACGTCTTGTAAACACTTCCCGCGATTGATGACTAGAATAATTTGACACAGTGCTGAGCTGCATCTCGAATTAATCTTCAGGTTCCCAGCTTTCAGATGATGTACAGCACTTCTATGTGACGTCTACTGTTGACCTGCTATCTCCCTCTAAAGACCCCCTGTACCCACCTAAAAAAGACAGAAACAGGACTATGTGGGTCTCAGAGGGTTAAAGGCCACCTTAAACACTTTGTCTGCCTCTGCTGTTTGTCTGCTTTTTAGTTTTCTTCTAAAAATACTGTCATTGTTGCAGCACCTGTCCTCAGCAGTTTTTCTTCTTTTTTTTGAGAGCTTCTCCAAGATACAGAGGAAGACTGGGCCAGCTGGCTGTCCCAGGTGGTACTACCTTAGTTAGTCAGATGGTCAATAATTAGTCAAATTTGAACTCTGAATATTTATAACATACTTTACATCAGGAACTCCACATCCAACCATCTAGTAACAAACATATGGCACAACATGAAGCCTCTATGTGTTAGACACCAGTCACTGCTGATCTAGTGAACGCCACTGTCATTCTGATCACAGTGTGGGATCATGTTATAACCCTGTCTTTTTACAGCTGGGTAAGAACCATGTAGTGCTGCAACATGTCTCCCTCCTAGCGTTCAGCTGTATGTCAAGAGGGATTTCCTCATCATCGTGATCAGTACTTTATTCAACCTTGTCCTCTAAAAACTCCTCTTTCATGGCATTGATGTTTTCACAGATCGGGTCAGGAGCCTCAAAGGCTCTGAACCTTTTTGTCAACAGACTGAAATGTGAACAGAGAATTGGGGTTAGTGCCTTGTGTGCCGTGGAGACACTCTGGGGACGGATTGGGTTTTTCAGGGTCACGTGATTGATGAAACTAGACAAAGGCATCCGAATCCCTCGGGATTGTTAACGTGACAAGAAAGCAATTAAAACAAAAGCAAAGCCGTTAGATAACAGCACAATCAGTGGAGAAGTGGAAAAAAACCTTTAACATTGAGTTTTTGGGGTTTTAAAACCCACTAAGATTGTGGCCACCTCACTGTAGTTACTAAACTAAACCATATAGCCAGACGTTCCAGGTGTTGAGGATTCGTCCAAAAAACCTGAGTGGAATTTAAAATGTATAAAAGGTGATACACTATGTAAGTTTTTGGCATATAGAAAAAGGGGAGTGTGTGACAAATGTGAACACATTTTTTCTAGGGCTGTCAATCCATTAAAATATTAAATCACAATTTAATTGCACATTTTTTATTCTGCTCAAAATGTTCCTTAAAAGGAGATTTGTCAAGCATTCAATACTTTTATCAACATGGGAGTGGGCAAATATGCTGATTTATGCAAATGTATGTATATATTTATTATTGGAATTCAATTAACAACACAAAACAATGACAAATATTGTCCAGAAACCCTCACAGGTACTGCATTTAGCATAACAAATCAAATCATAACATAGCAAACTGCAGCCCAACAGGCAACAACAGCTGTCAGTGTGTCAGTGTGCTGACTTGACTATGACTTGCCCCCAAACTGCATGTGATTATCATAAAGTGGGCATGTTTGTAAAGGGGAGACTCGTGGGTACCCATAGAACCCATTTTCATTAACATATCTTGAGGTCAGAAGTCAAGGGACCATGGCCATGACAGTTTTTCCTCAACATAATCTAGCGCAAGATTGGAGCTTTATTTAATTTAACAACATGGTTGGTACCAATGGATTCATCAGTTTTTTTCTAGTTTCATATGATACCAGTATCTTCACTCTAGCTTTAAAACCGAGCCTGCTACAACCTCTGGAAAATCGATTGCATTAATGCGTTACAGAAATTAGTGGCGTTAAAATGAATTAGCATTAACGCGTTATTATTGCGTTAACTTTGACAACCCTCATTTTTTCAAATATATTTCTCAATACCGGCTTCCACAAATTCCATTTTAGGTGGAAAGCAGCCCTATCACATGATATATCAGAGTTACTAGTGCTTGTCATTTTGTGACACCCTCTTGAATTGATTTACATGAAGGTATTAATGTAAACATGCACTGATCCCTGTAAGTGAAGATCATTTCACATAGATATCCATTGGTTTCATGGCACACCAAATATGGTAGGAAGTGTAATTCTGGGAGGCTGTGGCTCAGCAGGAAGAACAGGTTGTCCCATTATAATCGCAGGGTTGGCCTGTCCCTCCTGTCCACATGTCAAAGTGTCCTTGAGCATGACATGGAACCCCTGAAATTGCTCCCAAGGCCAGCACCTTGCATGGTAACTCCCTGCCATCGATGTGAGTCAACGGATGAATGAGAGACACACTTGTAAAGCACTTTGAATAAAAGCACAACATCAATGCGCTCCATTTACCAATTGTAATTAATTAATTTACCTAGTAGCTCACATTATAATGCTAATGTACATAAACTATTGGTAATAATAAACTACACTGCATGATAACAAAGCTGTCAGCAAATGATTGACATACATACAATGGCATATTACATATCCATAACACAATCACTTAAAGAAACCTCAGCAGTTTTAACAAATCAAAATACTCATCAACACGTATCAGTCCAGTTTCCCCTGGCTTCCGTAACGGCTTTAAACACATTTATTTGCAGCTACAAGATATACAGTGTATATGTTTAAATTAGTGTGTTACTTGCCAGGAGGTAAGTGGGTACCACAGTGCTGATGGGGGTCAGCATTGGGGCATAAATTACACATGGACTATTTGGATTTGGCTGTAAACCTTCAGCATCCAGCCTCCAGGGGGGAGCAGTCCAGGCATAAAACTAATTGTACTATATGCTCCTTCCTGTCAGCTGATGAATTAGTTTCTACCTGCCTATGCCCAGTTGCTGCTGCTAAACACTTCAGTAGCTCATTATGTTGCCGCATGTATCGCCCTGGGGACAGAATCATTTTGCTTCCTGTCAAAATAAAGAACACGGGTCGAATAAAAGCAGCTACGGCTGATAATAAAGGACGTGGCAGAAGATGTGCAGGTACCAAACGTATCTTTACAAGGAATAAAAACGTAATGCCAAAAGAAGTGCTGCATGTATTAATGAATGGAAAGACTGAAGGACCAGCCACGTCACCAGTATACATTACCAATGCAAGCCAGTAGGCAAATAAAGACACTGGGAAATAGACCAGGGTACTCACACTGCAAACTGAGAACAAAAAGCCTTCATTATAAACTAGGAGTGTAGAGTTTGAAAGAAAAGAGCATTTATAAGGCAGAGAGAGTTCAACAAAAATATCCTATTGGTTAGCCTGATAATACCACTGAAATGCCATTTCATTTTCTCTTCATTACTAAGTCAAACACTGTGTTCAAGTTAGTCAATTTCTGTTTGGGAAAAGAGGTTATTTTGCTTTCCCTCTCCTCCAGATGAGTTTCAGGATCTCTCAAAGCCATTTACAAAAAATCCAAATAAAGTTAAATAAAAAGTAGAAATACAAAGGCATTATAAAAATTAGGAAAGATATTGTAAAACCATAAAACATAATGCTTAAAACTAATTGCGACAGTGTCTCAACCTGTTTTCGTGTTGAGCAGTGTTATAAGGATTACAGTAAACAAGGAAGTAATGACGTGTTACTGAGCTTTAGAGGTCATCAGTGTGCACAACACCAGACCTATTTGAATTTCCACAGCTGTGATTCAGAGGCCTAAAACCAGGCTAGCTATTGGTCGCATTATGAAAAATGTAGCATTTTTGGAGCTCGACCCATACTAGGGATGAAAAGTCAGCATAGCCTATCTCAGCCCAGCTGCTGCATTTATTTTGACCATTCGGTTTCTCTCTCTTGTTATTCCCCAAAATTTATAGAATTACTCTTTTAACAAGATATAGCTTGTACATAACCTTGTTACAAAAACATGAACTCACAGAGAGATGACATTTCAGGCAAACAGAGAGGTATGTTTAAAGCTTTCTTCCTGTGAAGCAGCCATACATGATGTGTCGTTGTTACTTCAAGGCTGATCCAACGACGGCAGCTCAGCCACAAAACCACAACCGTGACTTTAATGAAATGAGTATCTCCCTCCTCCTGAAACCAGTTTGCATTTGCTGCCGAGCATCTCTCCGTGCTCTCTCTCTGCGTCTGACTACCCTCCTATGAAGCCCACAGCTACCACTTAGCCTGTCCAGAGGAGTAGAATATCTATCAGTATTATGAAACCAAACCTTTGATCAAAGGATTTGGGATTATCAAGAACTTGCAATTTAGAGTTAAAAAGAGGCAGCTGATAGGTTGAACTGCTAAAACCGTTTCAGCTGACAAAGTAGATAAGGCTCAAGTGGAGTGCTGGGAAGAAATACACAATACCGATTCCATAGAATTAGTGTGTGTGCGTGCTTGTGTGCGCGTGAGTGAGAACGCCTTGAGCCATTTCTGCAATAAGGCAGACTGCCTCTGCTTTTTTCCCAATTTAACATCCCAATGTCTTCCAGCAAACAGGCAAAATGAGTAATTTCCATGAAGATTTACTCTAACTGTAATTGGTAGGAAACCTTATTAAGATCCAGATGATGTGTCTTTCTCTTCAGCTATCGCCCAAACACAACCTCTCGCTGATCTTCTAAATATCCACATAGATCAAAGAAGCTGTTAAAAGAGCTCGGAGACATCCGGAGCAAAGCTCACTTTTTCGAAATGCCCCATTTTAAGGCATAGTAATAGAGACGATCTCGACACCTGTCGCCATCGGGGGGATGGAAGCATGAAAGAGCAGTACTCTTATTTATCGATTGTCTCAAACTAAAAGCACTATGATGTAGTCAATTAGGGCTGTTAAGGCTCTGCTGGGGGGTAGGCTGCTGGTACATCACAGCAAACCATGTTGAGGATTTATACCGAGGGAGAAAAGCTGGAAGGGAGGGGGATGCAAGAGAGCTTTTTCGCGTGTCATTTGTACACCACGCAAGCGTCCACAGTTAGGTTTAGGCAAGAAAACCATTAACTTAGGTTTGGGGAAGAAAACCACTTAGTTAGTGTAAAGGAAAATGCCATGGTTGGGCTTAGAGTAAGTAAAACTCATACGGAAACAACGACGAAAATCAAGTCACAAATGTCAACAAAAAACACGTGACAATCGTCAATAACGCTTTTTATATTATGTCACTTACTCTTACCGTAGCATTTATATGGGGATTTACATTGCAGTCAGTACAGGATACATGGAGTACAAAAGACATGCTAAAATCCAGAAAGGCGTACATTTTGCACGCCTTGCGCATTATTGTGGCATTAATACGCCTTTTCGTGCAAACGGGCTGGAAGAAGACAAAAGGCTCCGAGAATGAAGACAAACCAATGTGTTTGGCAAGCATATGTGAAGCTTACGATAGAGCAAACACATGCACTGCAGTGTCTTATGCTTTTGCTCTTGTGTTTTTTTTGGTTTCGGCTAAAAGAAAAAAAAAAAAAAGACCCCTTGGTATACAACAGCCCCATGAAGTTCCGTCGAAGCTTGACAGGCCTGCAGTTCTTGCTAAGCTATGATTGGACTTATGGTCTCATCACCATAGCAATGTGACAACATCCCACACTTTCTTTGGCTCCCCAGCTGGGCATGGTAATGAAAAATATAATGCAGATGCTTCAAATAAATGGACAG
The DNA here is from genome assembly GCA_916700815.1 of Helicolenus hilgendorfi. NCBI lineage: Eukaryota > Metazoa > Chordata > Actinopteri > Perciformes > Sebastidae > Helicolenus > Helicolenus hilgendorfi. The sequence continues at coordinate 13,771 of CAKALG010014851.1, read as the reverse complement.
ATGAACCTGGAAGAAAATGGACCTGCCTCCTGCTGGGATCTTTTTTGTTAAGGTGATGATGCACCATGATAAACACTTTTTCTTCAAAACAGACTTTGTTTGGACGTGTATGGGATGACGCCTAGTGCAAGGAATGCCTGGTGTCTTTTAGCCAGACTGCTGCTGATATGGATTAGCTGTCTCTCTCTCTCTATCTTCCCTTCTTTCTCACTCACACACACACCCACACCTCTGTTTTCTGCCTGCTTCTCTTCCCATCCCTTCGCATGTGGCCCTCTGGCTCGACTCTCCAGCGTGGATTATAGCTCTCTCACGGCTATCATGATCTTACACAAACAACATTTGTCAGCTCATTTATCACTGTTCCCCCCCGGTTGTCCACTCTCGTCTATTCATCTACGCTCTATTTCTGCATCCCTGCCTCCAGGGTGAAAATGCACGTTACCTCAACAACTGAAAATAACCCCCAAAAGTCCCCTTTGATATTTGCGCAAATCTGCAAATGTCAATGGCGATAATTGATGCTCGACTTTCTCGGTAATTAGACGGGACGAGAGCACCTTGTAGAAAAGACGTGATGTGTTTTCATCATATACCAATTGCAGTGTCACTTCTGCAGATGGTTATCCACCTGTGATAAGAAATGCTCAGGCTCACTGGGTCAACAAGGTGCACGTGAGACATAAACACAAAGAATGAAAAAGGTGCTTGTATTAAGCCAGCAAATCCAGCTGTATGTTCAGCTTTAGGTAAGGGTTGTATGGTTGGTTTCTTTAGATCTACTAACATGAATGACCCAATACTCCTTGAACTAGTACAAGATGTTGCATTTGTTGATTGGCTAATGCTCTGTTTTGATTCAGCATAGAGGTATGAAGTTTAGAAATTATATCAGCGTTCAAAGTCCCATAACTTAAAAAGAAAAAAAATATATAAAGTATAATATATCTCATTCAGTTTGGCTTAAACTATTTCAGTTTGGAGAGAATAACAATATATAAGTAGACCCATGTTGTTCAAGTTCCCCATCAAGGAGGAAATCGAGTGAAAAAGTCACTGCAGAGAGTGTTTTTGGGATTCATTATTTGGGCACTTGGGGTCTGGTGTGAGTGAAGATTTCTCATTATCCTGCTTTTTGTGATATTGCAGTGAGATTTGTTTTGCTGTTGCGAGCTCTTTTTTGAACGTGTGGCAACGGGTCCTCCTATTGGCTACATTGTTGCACTTCATTATTATTCTTTAAGGCGTATAAATGCCTTGATAGTTCGCAAGGCGTTTAGCGTGCAATAAGTACGCCATGTATCCTGTACTGACTGCAATGCAAACGCATCTGTGTATAAATGTTACAGTAAGAGTTGAGTGACGTAGTTTAAAAAGTGAGAAAGACCACTTACAGCGGGTGACTGGGGAAGTGTATGGGCCCAACAACACTGGATTTTTAGGAGGCAGGAGACCGTTGTTCGAGACCGTTGTTGTCCAGAGTTTTGTTTTGTAAGTTATGTTAGTGATGTTTGTCATGTGTCTTTTAGTGATTTGACGTGTTTTCTATAGTTATGTTTTCCACTGTTTCGGCATCTATTGCATTTCAGCAAACATTGTACAAGTTCAATTGTTTTGCCGGCCACTTGGTTAGAGTTAGGAAACGGTCATGGTTGACGTTGACTAGCGACTCACGTGCCTGACGATACTGACAAGTCACCTAACTAAAGACTGACGTGAAAAAATAAGTCACCGCTACTTTTAGTTTCAGACGGGACACAGACAGCGGTCTCCTGGTGGAAAGTCTTGTGTTTGTTTGACCCATCCACCCCTTCCTCCCTGATCGGACTCTCACGCTATTAATACTACGTCACTTGCTCCAAATGACGAATAACGCCGTGGGCGGGTTTACATCGTCATGGCGAGTTGGGAGTTAAAAGGAGGTTGGTTTTCGTTACCTTAGAATGAGCCATTTATATCTACATAAGGAATGGGTCCTCTTCACGGAGTCCGCCATGTTGCACCACCATGTCTCTACAGTAGCCCTGAATGGACAAACCAAACTCTGGCTCTAGAGAGAGCCTTTCTGTCTGACTTCCTGAACTTTAATCATATGGTTCTTCTAGAATTTCCAAATGTTATTGGACCAAATGGATCAAATTCTAATAATAAAGAATAATTTCAGGGGGTATGCGATGCTCAAAATACTCATTTACCAGTTTACAGCAGCACTTTACAACATGCTACGCATGTGTCTAGAAGTAGTCAGACACATATCTGTGACAAGACAAGATGAGAGAGGAGCAGCACATGTATGCCTCCTCTTTTGGCTTGTTTGGCAAGGAAATGGAACAAGCTGAGTCCGAAATGAAAATAAATACATGGTGTGTACATTCAGTGATAGGTTAGTGACAGTACACTGTTAGATGATCGGGAAGATGAGTAAAAATCTGAAGTATAGAGTTCTGTGCTGGTGAGTATGAGCCTTGTGTAAGCACTGACGTATTGTGCATCGTGCCCACAGTGAAAAACTGCCTTAATGAAAGCAAGTGAAGAGGATACTAATTTATAGAGACTGCTGAACTAATCTCCTGAAAGGGGGGAATAATAGATCTTTCACATATCATCTTGATGGAATAGTGTGCAGACAGAGGCGCATCCCATTTGTCCTTCCCACCTGCAGCGATCGAACAGATATTACAGTTCCCTTTTGAGAACTGGTGTCCGTCGCTGATGAGACAGCCACTAAGATGACTGAAACCTCTTGATACCTCGATAAGAGAGATGAAACTTTATTGATCCCTGTGGGGAAATTGGATCATTGCAGCAGCAAAACAGGGATAAGGTGCGTCATGGGAATAAGATAAGTGGACTATAAGCACACAAAGAGAATAGAGAATTAGTAGAGCACACAGTAGAGCTCATGCAAACAAACATATATTTCAGGTAATTTAAGTGGACTGTATCGATTGGAAATATGGATTGACAAGTATGCTTCAAGACTTTTAGATTAAAACTTTATGGGGCGATGGGATTGCATTGGATTGTACAGTCTATCTATAGAATGTAATGTAATTCAACAGCCCTTCAACCATCCCTACCTTTGTGAAGCTTATAATGGTCTGTTTTCAGGATTTGTTTATTCAAATCAAGTAAAATAATTTGGGATGTTTGTTACTATGGTGTGTTATTAGATTGTACTATATTGTAAGTACCTCATATTTAGGCATACAAAAGAAATACATCATATCCAAAGGGCTTTATAATCTGTATATCATATTACTCCTTCTAATCTAAGAATATTGATTAAGATAAGATAACAGCACGGCCTATTGGCCAAATGACACCAAATTTGCCATGGTCATTCAGACATCATATCTAGGTCATAATAGCACACAGTGTTCAGGAGATATGACATTTTTTGTATTATAAGCCTTGCCCGCAGCATTTGAGCTAATTTTGAGGTTAGCTTTTACAAAACGGTATGGAACATCAACACTCCAAAAAGTAGCTATTTTCTGCTTGGTCCAAGGATGTTCTGTACCAAATTTGGTGACGGCAAAATGTGTAAGAATAGCAGCGACAAATTTGATTTGGACAAAATTCAAAATGGCAGAAACTCATTCAGGGTGCAAATAGGTGTGGCTTATATAAATAGATTTATCTGGAACCTCAAAATCAGAGAAGTTTGATTGTGAGACTTATGGTTCAAAAGTATTGAGTGAGAATTCCAAATTCAGAGCGTATCTATGATTGAGGGATTGCCTCCACATGGCTCTCAACATGGCGACAGCTGAGCCGGAAGTTAGCAGCCTGGGTCTGAAATTAACTTTTTTCACTGTGCAACTGTCTGCCACTCAGAAATTGTATCTGCCACTGTTTAAATCTCTGCGCTAAATGAAGGAATTACATTTTAGATTTGATGTCATTCAATACTTGATATATTTTACATAAAAAAACATTACATATCATTTATACAGTATATTACATTTGAACACATCATGATATGGTTGTAATTTACCTTAGCCCAATAGTAATTTTGCTGAGCAGAGCGTGAACGTCTCATAATAATAAGTCAATGGCACCTCCGTTAACATTATTAGCTCCTCTGTTTATCCAATCAGGACTGTGCTGCCCATCGACTTCTAACAGGTAAGATTACAGACAATCATCCTGTTGATTTCAACACAGATTTGTTGTTCACAGTGTCACATTATCAGGGAAAAATAGGATGCATCCCCTCAGGTTTAGTAGCGCCACGCTGTTGAGCGCTTCCAACAAACACAATTCTTTCATCCAGGAGACTGCTGTTTGTTTCCCTTGCGTCACATTACAATCAGCTGTTCGTTCATGCCTCTTGCTCACAACGGTCAGTTTCATTTTCACTGTACGAACGTAGTAGTTTAAAGCCTAACCATGTAGTTCTTTTCTAAACCTGACTATAGTGGTTTTGATGCCGAAAATAAACTAACAAAGGGGAGGAATCTGACAAGTTGGGATGAGAATGTGTTGATAAAGGCACATTTTGACTGGTAACTTAAAAGTAAAATTAGAGTCCTTCTTCAATACATTGTTAAAAGAATTTAGAATACTACCACAACGAATGGAAATGGAAAATGTGAGAAAATACAGCATGTATATAATCCTCCCACGCAGGAAAAAAAGATGTACAGTATCTCTGCCTGGCTATGTTCTTCAGGTGGAGACAGCAAGATTTAGTTCCGGGATCCAATTTAATAAGGAAGAAGCAACACCAGTAATTTACGATTTCTTTATGGAGTTTAAAAATGAGCAACCAACGTATCAAGCTGTATTTAAAGTCCCAGTCATTCCCTCCCCTCTCCTCTCAGTGTCCTTCCCTTCTTACTATTTCAGTCAGTGGTGTGTGGGTGGCAGAAGTCAATCCCAGCACGCCCTGCTGCGCTGGTATTTCAGGTTTCTGGTTTTGCGGCAATCTGTAGAATGTCAGAGGATTAATATAGGAGGCAGATACATGCCATGCGATGCATCCTAATCACCGGCCAAGCCTACTGGCAAGAGTACTTAAGTTTCTGCAGCTCCCCGCCACATTAAGGAGTCACAGATGGAATAATTTCATTTGCGATGCCTAGCTCCAAGTTTGGAACCTTGTTCGTTACAGAGTGGGGGAGGTGTTATGTGGGGCCAATCCATTTTCACACTGTTAAATTAATATGGAGTGTATGGGATATAAAGGTGAAGAATTATTTTATTTAAAAGCAGTATGGCCAGGATTGTTAATTTAAAATTTCATTTTAGGGTGGAGTTTTTACGTTGGTTGTTTTGACCACTTTTCCACTGATTGTGTCCACCAGATAGTCTCAGACTTTCCCTTCTTGCCCCACCCACCTGCTCACCTGTTCCCACTTTCCTCATCAGCCCTGCAGGTATTTAATCAGCCCTTTTCCACTTACTCCTTGCCAGTTCGTCACAGTTGCCGTGTGACTCATGTCTTTGCTTTCTAGCATCTGTAATCTGTATGTTACCATCCTACCTGCCAGTGTGGCTCTCATTCTACCCCTTTGCCTGCTTTGCGTTGTGACTCAGTTTTTCCAACTACCCCATTAAACCACTGAACAGATCCTGTCGCCCTACGTTTGGGTCCAATCCTGTATTTCCTGAGGCGTGACAGATTACCTCCTTACTGAACAAGCTTTACAGTAGTAGCCTAGTCTTAAATGGATGTGACCATCATCTTGCTAATCATGGCAAAGACTAGATCCCTTGAAATCCACAGAATGCTGCCCGGCATGATGGTTTTTCCAAAGTCAAGTGGGATGTAAAATGTGAGGAAAAGATGCATGGCCACAAAAGAAAAAAAAAAACAACATAAAACCTCCTGTCTCTCCATCCTGCACCAGGATTTCAAGCTCTCATTGCTGCTGCTTAGCCATGAGCCTCTATTTTAACACCTTTACTTCCTTGTCCACTTCTCTGCTGCTCTTGAGGATGGCTGGCAGTGAAACCAGTGTGAAAATCCCTTTTCTTTCCTTCTAACTTTTAGAGTCTCTCTGAAAATTGCCCACCAAAAAGGAGATCTGAGTTGATAAAAACCTTCAGGCATATTGGGCAATAAATAGTGTTTTTTTCCCAGCTCAAGGCTGACAAAATGTATCCTAATTAGGGCTGTCAATCAATTCAAATATTTAATTGTGATTGATCACATGATTGTCGATAGTTAATTGTGACTAATCACACATTTTTTATATGTTCAAAATGTACCTTAAAGGGAGATTTAACAAGTATTTAATACTCTTATCAACATAGGAGTGGACAAATATGCTGCTTTATGCAAATATATGTATATATATCTACTATAGGAAATCAGTTAATAACACACACCAATGACAAATATTGTCCATAAACCCTCACAGGTACTGCATTTAGCAAAAAAAAAAGCTCAAATCATAACATGGCAAACTCAACAGGCCCAACAGACAGTAGGTCAGTGTGCTGACTTGACTATGACTTGCCCTAAACTGCATGTGATTATCATAAAGTGGACATGTCTGTAAAGGGGAGAGTAGTGGGTACCCATAGAACCCATTTTCATTCACATATCTTGATGTCAGAGGTCAAGGAACCTCTTTGAAAATGGCCATGCCAGTTTTTCCTCACCAAAATTAAGCACACGTTTGGAGCATTATTTAGCCTCTTTCATAACAAAAAAACAGGTTGCTACAACCTAAAAGTCCTAAATTGCTTTAATGCCTTATCTTTGACAGCCCTAATCCCAATATTCTCCTGAAAAAGACACTAGAATTTATCATCAGTTATAAACCAATCTACACAAGACTAGTTTTGGGGACCTTTAGTAATTTGTTATAATTGTGGAGGTTGCCTGTTATCTTAATCCCGTTCAAATTTGCCATGTCCTTTCAACGCATTTTTGACACCCTTGGTATACTTGAACACTCAAGAAACGCATACATCAAAACCTGTGAACATTTTGAGAATATATAGTGATTGGGTTCATGCGTGTTTAATGGGCCCCATAGCGCCCCCTAATGCGTGTAAGGCCTTAGTTGGGAAAAGCTTTTCAGATATTCAGGAAATTTGGTACCCACATTGTGCTCATCATTTTGGACATATTTCTCCATTGGGTTTTAGTCGGCTATTTTGAATATTGTACGTTTTTCATGTATTTTTTTCAAACTTTTACAAACTTCTCCTAGAAGGTTTATCAAATTTGGCTAAATTGCTAAATTTGGGGGGTTTTGTGGAAAAACACTGGCGTGGCCAGTAATTTGCATGTTTCGCCATGATACAGGAAGCTGTTGTAACTTGACTTTATCCAAACCAAACATTGTCCAATCTGCTCTAAATTGCACATGCTGGATAAGAGTCCAGGCTTGAGTACATCTAGACGCCCATATTGAGCTATAGTCATAGCGCCAACTACTAACAACAGGAAGTCAGCCTTTTGTGCAAAGATCATCCAATTTACATGACATTTACATGGTGTGATCTACACTTGAAATAGAGCCACACAGCGTATAATTAGTTTGTGTGCTCTCTAGCATCACATAGTGGACACAAGAAGTGGTAGAAAAATTTGCAATATGTAATTTCCTGCGCCACGCACTCCATGCAAGAATTATCTAACTCACGAGCGCAGATGGTCACGGAAATGCACAGCCAACTGGTGTCCCGTCACTACCCCTACACTACATGCAACCGTTCATTGTTGCTTGCAACTTTAATTGACCATGTTTGCAGTTTGAGGTTTCCTTTCAATAGTTTTACAGACGTCTGTTTTATGGGGAAAGTGCCTTTTGGGGTGCAGGAAAAAAAGTTAGAAGCAAGACTGAGTGGCGGCACCGTATCTAGGTCTTATTATACATCCATGATTACAACACACACAAAGGGAAAGTGACTTAATTCTCTGCTCAGGTAGACATTACTCCTCTATATCTTTACATAGCAAATAGTTGTTTGCTGCTATATTAATGCTCTAGATATCGTATAGAGAACGTTTGACTACCACATTGTCACATAGGTATGATGGGTTTTTGCCCTTAACAAAACCCAGGGGCTGTCTGACCGGCAGTGAGACTCACTGTGGTGACTGGATGCTGGTGGGGGAGAGTTGGTAATAATTGCATCCATCTATCAAACCCCAGGTCAGTGTCACCATCCCAAATGACAACATCCTATGGAGCAGCTGCTGACTAGGGCATTGTCAGCAATGTTATCACGCCGTGTTCTTGGACCACTATGTTGGAAATTGGCAACGGGAAAAGGCCCGGAAAGAAAGAGGCCACCAGCGGAGGTCTGGAGGTTGACCCAGCGCTGCCACAAAGCTGGAGACTGCAAGATAGCAGCCATGAGGTTAAAGATAAGGCAATTTATACTGAAGGTTGGAGGCAGGCAGGAAATAAGACACAAAAGTAGCATGGGGGTATAACACATTTTAAAACGGTGTTACAAAATAAATGAAAAAGCATAAGCCTAGAGCAGATTCCATATATTCAGGTCATGAAATGCTAAAACTGTCCTGAAGCCCAGATGTTAAAATGTGGTAAATGTAACGTACTGTGTCTCAGCAAAGATACTGTAGCCACTGGTATTTTCGTGGTGCTGCATATTTAAAAACTATCAGGATTAACCTGCCAAGGGGGCCTGGAGCCCGAATGACCTAATGGGTCTGTGACTCCAGTTCCTCTTTGCTTTACTTTGGAACACTGACTGGGCCCAAATTTGTTGTGTGCTAATTTTATTAACCTATGAATTTAAGAATATACAACATAAGAAAGAATCTGAAGAATGAGGGTCTTAAAAGTAGATTTTGACACTGAGACAGAGCCTCCGGCCTACAGTACATTGCTTTTAACGGAGCAGGTTTTCAAACAGACTGTTCTCATTCACTGTTCGTACTTCTACCTACGAAAAGCAATGCACTGCAATTTGTTTATAACCCACACAATCGTGAGCCAGGATGTACAGGGCTGCCTCTAAGGAAGTCAGGTGACGTAGAATACGTAGTCCACATAGAGAAGAGGTCGGAGCGGATGGACAGGTCAAACAGACACAGGACTTTCACCCAGGAGACTGTTGTCCATGTCCGATGTGAAACTAAAAGTCAAGGGTGACTTATTCTCCCTGGCATGCAGAGACATTTTCTTGCACAACGGCACTTCTCACAAGCTGCCAGTACTCTTTTCTGCCCTCTCCATATCAGGTTCTCTGGCAGATTAATAATGGCAATTCATAACGGCGCAGCACCAGCGTTTCTGCGTGGTGCCTCATAAGGTCTATGAACATAAAAACTATGTGGGGAGCATCTGGACGAGCCAAAGCACAGCACAGGGGGGGTGAGAATGAGAGTGCTGTAATTTATCGATACCATGTTCACGTTCTTTTTGTGAAATACAGTCAACTGTTAGTCATAACGTTGATTATTTGTGAAAAATCTAATTAATGAAACAGTATTTAAAAGTTTTCTGCTCTTTTAAGGCAAACATTTCCAGAAGAATTAAATGTTCAGGCTGTGATGTGTAAATAAAACTTATGTTGTTGTTATTTTTTTGTCATCCTTTAATCTTCATGAATTCTTCTAAATTTCCCCAATTCCTCAAGGGTGGACAGACCGAGGCACACACCACAACTAAGGCAGAGAATATTGAGTCTGATATGTATGATACTTATAGAGGATGGTTCCTCAATGATTTAGATAACGTTTTTTTCTAGCTCTACTATCGGGTCACACTGTAATCACTGTCACTGCGGTCCATGATAAAGTATTTTTAAAAAGTTTTTGAAAGTTGTTGAATAGTCATGGACTCAGAAAAAAAATATCCTCGTCTGTCTCTCTCAAAATGTCAACTTTACACTTGAGATATCTCTAAATCTTTTATTCAGATTTGCATGAAATGTGAGGAAATAAATCCATTTTATATAAATGACCCCATGTTCTTTCTTTTCGCGTTATTGAACAAACATTATGAAACTTGTGTATTGTGGGGTCAACTTTTTAGTAGCCGCGTTTTATCCCTGGAGCTTTTTACTATTTTTTTGTATGCATTTCTTTTTTTATACGTTAATTGTCACAAGAAAGCCAGCCCTTTCCAGTCTGCTACCCCATAATCCAGCCTGTTAGCTTGTGGTAAAAGCAACTACTGGGGCATTATGTTTGTTGAATACTGTGGGAACACTCTGGCAGCACAATGCCTACAGTAATTAGTCTCAATAACAAAACTGCACCCAAAAGTCAGGACTATATTTTCTGCATCCAGTCGTAGTGATGACTTATGTCACTGGGTTAAAGTGTTGTTTGTGAATCTAAAGCCGTCTGTGTCATTAAAGCTAGAGTGTTGCTTTCTCTGAGCTTTTAGTCTTGATGTTGCGGTTGTGTCTGTCACCGAGACAAAGCTGCCGTCTCCGTATAAAGGACACGGCACTCACAGCAATGTTCCAATTTTCAGCTTTTCTCTGCAAATTAAAAGCCATCTTTTGAATCTGACACACAAGGAAAAAACACAACAGTCTGTCTCGCATTGAGCCCTTCACAAACCAATGTGGTGACACCAATTGTGTTCATCTGTAGTAAGAGCCCACAATAGATATAATAACAGAAGAATATATTCAACACGACAGGAAATGGAAAAGAAATTGTCAGTTTGCTTGACTTGTGAAGAAAAGCTCTAAACAGAGACGCACTAGATAATACAGTCTATTCTGCACAAAGGATATCGTCTGCAGTTTGTTTGCAAACTGTGCCGTATTAAACGTTTGAAGCTAAGGACTGCAACTTTAACAGAATTATTTACAATTGTTTGGAAAAAAAGTGTTTCTGAAGTGTTACTTCTGCATACCATTGAAATTATGAGACAAGACAAAAAATATGGTTAATACAAAAATGCAGATGAAACAAACAAACAAAGGACTTTCACCCGCTGTCCGTGTCCCGTCTGAAACCAAGTCAACAAACATACTTATTTTACTTTACTTACCGAGATCGAAACCTAACCAGATATTTTTTTGCGTAAGTCAACCTAAAAACTAAGTAAACATGCTTTGGAAGTATGTAAGTAGTAATGTAACGAGCGGAAACTGACACGCCGTCACTGACAAGTCGAAATCTAAGACTTGAGGGGTACCTAGAGCATCATAATTTGAAACTTAGGGACACTGACGAAGCGGCGGTATTTGCAACACGCTCTCATCCCAACTCGTCACATACCGCCGCTTTGTCACACCCCTTGGCGTCACTCTATTTTTTGGCATCAAAATCACTACAGTTACCCTAGGCGTCACTTTAGGATTAGGCAACAAAATCACTACAGTTAGAACTACATAAGAACTACATGGTTGGGCTTAAAACTACTACGTTGTGAACACGGAACACGAACAAACAGCTTATTGTAACGTGACGTACGAGAAACAAACTGTGCCCCCCGTTCCCCCCTCCGCCCAGTGTGTGTCTTTCGGTCTTAAAACTACGTCTCCTCACTCCTGGCTCACTTTCTTGAAGCGTCAATTGCTGTGGATGGGTTTGCATTACAGTTACCGGAAAGCTAGGTGCGTTTCATGAGCATACGTCGGTTCCAAATGCTGACACGCCCTGGGAATGAGAACAAACAATAAAGTGCTGCAGGAATGAGTTCTAATACCCGGAAATGAGATGCCATTTTAGCACTTCCGGTTCCCTCGTCTGGAAGTCAATGGGTTTTCAGTTAGACGCCTGAAATAAGGTCTGTGGTTAACACAAGCTGAAGAGATTTTAACATGTTTCTCTACGATATAAAATACAGTTGCTAACAAGTGGCTAAATGAGACCACATACGTTATCACGCCGACGCGTCCTCCTTTACACTCTTTATACTCGCACTCATGCGACATAGTTTGTTTATACGTTTGTTATAATGTTAGCTTTTTACTTCTGGTGATTGCACTCTAAAATTATAAAGCGGTGTTCATTTGTGGAGATTATCTTGCTGAACAAAACATTTAAGTATCATAACCATTTGTTTGCCACAGAGCTTATTTTCTGCAATAATTCAAAACCCAGTGGAACAACCCCATTGGCTTTTTTGTTGAGGGAACCCAGGGCGATGCTAACTTCCTGGTTGCGTCATCCCTAGAGCACTTGCATTGTGTATTTTCTCTTTAAATGATCCTTTGGACGGATCAGAAACTCCATTGTGCTTCTGGTTCTGCCATTAAAAACTTCCAATTTATATCACCTGGCTGTTGTGCAATCTTTTTCGCCATGGAGGCAGTATCAGCCCTTCACTGGCCATGTTTCTTGTGATGATTTTTTAGCTTTCACCACCACAATAGCAAAACGTTATTTGGTCATCCATCGATCAAACCTGTGTATATCACATTTCAAAGCAGTAATAGCAGTGTCAAAAGTGCACTGGTCCTTGTGATAGAAGCAGGGGGAGGCTCCTCGCTGCTTCCTCACTGAGAATACGACACCAAACACCAACACCGGCATGCTGTTTTTCCTCTTACTCTGCTTAAAACTAAGCATGCAGCATGAAATATATTGCCATTCCTCATGCCCTTGGTGCTTAAGCATAAGGTAATTGTATTCACGAGTGGGGGAGTGCAATGCATTATTTCATATGAGCTATGGGTTTTTGTCTGAAGCCGATTATTACAAATGACCATGTTAAGACTAATCACGGGCACATATCATTCATAAGCACGGCTCACAAAATAACAAATATTACATTCATATTCAAACCGAACGTTCCCGCCTATAATCTGTACGGCTGAAATATGATTTGCTTGCAGTTTATTTAATAAGGTCGGGCCTAAATATATTAATGTAGTGAAGCTGTAACATATTAATGTTGGCACTTCAATATTTAAAAAGCTTAATAATATTCACTACTCTGTGATTAAATATACTGAATATGCTTAACGTATGTGTGCTCCATGCAAACAGCTAGAGCAGCCTCAGCATCCTAAACTATATTATTCTTCTCCTCCGGTGTGATTAATAGAAGAAAAAGCCATATCTTCATCTCATCTATCTTAAAATTATACAGCCCTCCTCTTTTTTTAATGCTTTGAGTGTTACCATAACTGTGATAATGGTTTGAAAATTAAAATTGCATACTGTATCCACTGGCATTTCACCTCTCGTACCTCAAGTGCACTTTAAGTTGAATTGAGACATGACCAAATTATTGAAGATTCAGATAAATGCTTGGCTGGAATCTTTCGGATTTCCAACATGAGGTTGAACAGATTAATTAGACTGAGTAATCTGTTTTTGTCAATATTCTTCTTCTTCTTCTTCTTCTTCTTCTTCTTCCGAGGAAATCTCAGTAGTAGCAGGATGCTGCTACTGAGTTGCAAAGCAAACGGAGGTATTTTGAGCAGGTTTCTGGAAGAAAAAGTCCCCTCTATTTTTTATTTATTTATTATGTAATCTTTATTTAATCAGGCAATCATATTGAGATTAAAATCTCTTTTCCAAGAGAGACCTGAGAACAAAAAGCAGTCAAAAATATAATCAGCAAAACAGAAACAACACAGCTACAATTAAAAAAAAAAGTAATAATAATAATAATTTGTAAAAATCAGATAATAAAGCTTTAAAATCTCCAAGGCTCAGACGCCTGTATGTGTTTGATAAAAAGAGGAAGGTTCAAGCTTGTGGTGATAAGAGCTAAAAGAGTGATGCCGGTCATCATGCTACGTTGTTCCTGCATGTATTTACTTAGTTTACATACTTATTTTAAAGGGACTATTTGTAACTTTCAAAGCGTCTAAGTGTAGCGGGTCGGCACACATGCGCGTTCACATATGCGCGCTC
>CAKALG010014850.1:0-11930 GCA_916700815.1 Helicolenus hilgendorfi | reverse complement strand
CACACAAGCCGAACAGAGCCTGAAGGAGAACGACCACGCCCGCTTCCTCCAGACCGCCCGAAATGTAGCAGAAAGGTGGGCGATGTAGTGCATGGACACACACACACACACAGTGAGGGGGAAAAAGTGGCATAGTAAACTTTGCTTACATCAGTGGTTGTTTAGAGGTAATATTGTAGTTTTTGATTGTTGTTTTTCTACAGTATCCATATCAATATGCTACAGGACACATAAGAATGCACTTAGACTATTAGTGGTAAGAAACAAAAATCCTAAAACCCCTGCCCTACAGTGAGTTCGCCTTTTTCCTTCTGTGAAATCCAATCGTGGAGGTCAAGGATGCTGGTGAAATCAGCATAATATCAAAACTCTTTAGTTCCAGCGATCAATGCCAGGCCTCTGGTGAAAATCATCAATCTTTTAGGTGGCCAGCACTGCGGTTTCTCTTTCCACCTGCATACTTCTGTAATACCCTTAAACCCCTCCTCTCATCACAGGCTGGCAGCTTTCTCTCACACAGACACAGGTCTGTGTAAAATCTGTAGCTAGCGTACAGTAGCATCTTTTTATTTGGCCCGGCCACTGCTTTTCTTTCCAGCACCTAGCCGGGATGCTTTATTATTACCGACTGGTTTCTCTTCACTGAGGAATAAAAGTCTCATAGACGTAGCGTTGGTCTTTGCTCTGTCTGTAACCCTGCCAGCTCTGTGGTTCAGGCTGGCCCCGGCCACAGACGGCTCACTGATGCTCAAAGCAGAAGTAGGAACAAGTTTCCACAAAGCTGCACAGTGTCAATGTGTGTCGGTGTTTTTCTGTGTTTTGATGGATCTCTGGGTTAACAGTGATAGTTTATGATGGGGCAGGTTGCAGATTGATGCTGTATATATTTCTATATTGTATTTTTTTTAAATTTTATATTATAATTCCTCCGTTTTTTCATCCCCCCACCCCCTTCTCTCTCATATTTTTCCTCACAAACTACTACTGTCACATTTGTCCACCTCTTCATCACCTTTCATCTTTTCCCGCTCCTCCCCTCTTTTCTCCTTGTCGCCTCTCTCCCGCCGTCTCGTCCCTCCTCTGCTCCTTCACCTCTCTGCCGTTCCCCCTGACATTTCCTTTCCCCCGCTCTTGCTCTAAAGGGTTGCCATGGCGACGGCCTCGTCCCAGGTACTCATCCCTGACGTCAACCTGAATGAGGCGTTTGACAACTTTGCCCTGGACTTTTCCAGAGAGAAGAAGATTCTCGAAGGACTAGATTACCTAACAGGTGAGAGCTGCATCTGTCTGTCTAAGATGGACATGCATTATTTTTTATTTCTGTTCATAACTATTTAGATTACTTATTTTTATCGTTCCTGCTCCGCTGCATTTAAAGATGCACTTTACTTTATGCTAATCTTGAGGTGACACATCATTTCTATAAGAATTGCTTCTATATTAAATCAAACAAGTACATTTTTGTTGTTTTTACTATATATTATGTTGTTGTTCCCTCAACGCGTAGCTCCAAACCCGCCATCCATAAGAGACGAGCTGTGTACCGCCTCCCACGACACCATCACTGTTCACTGGACGTCAGAGGACGAGTTCAGCGTCACCTCCTACGAGCTGCAGTACACCATCTACACCGGCCAGACTAATTTCATCAGTGAGTCTGGTGCACACACATACTGTACACACACACACACACACACACACACACACATACACAAGTATGTGTTAAAGAAAATTAGATCTCTACTGTAGATCTCATGCACTCATTATCTGTTTATGTTCAATTGCGTTTCAGCAATAGCCAGACGATTTTTCGAGGACAGTTTTGCGAAATATTTCTTTTGTTTCTGATGGGGTTTATTAAAGAAGTAATTTCTTTAAATATCAAACTTTAAGCTTTCAAAGAAACGCCCCCATCCAGTCGGCAATGGAACCAACTGAGTAACACCAGTAATACATGATTCTAGCTGCACTCTTGAAGGCCGCTAATATAGAGGCTCCTGCTAAATCATCAGAGCAAAATACCTGCATGGTAACTTCAAAGGTTAGAGATCAATGGATCTCTCTGGCATCAAGAGCGTTTTAATCATCAAGAGTGTTTTTATCAAACGCTGTCAAATTTAAAGAGATTTTAAAGTGAGACTTTTGAAAGAAGAAGCAACACAATCTTCCTCTTACAAAGTAAGATAATAATAAAACACAATCATAGGTTTGGCTGCTACTGCTTCACTTGGTGCTGGTATGACCACTAGCTTATGGTGACTAATATTAGCTAATGTCAGTAAGATGTTGCTGTATAACTGACATTACTTTGTTTTCTGACTTCATGACTCTCCCGTATTTGTGGTACAGTTAGGGGACGTTCACATGGGTGGAAAACGCCAGCCGTGCCACTCTCATCCTTTTATCCAAGGTGTTTTGCACGCTGCAGTTTTTCAAAAGTTTAACTTTTTTTTATCTCGGGGCGCAGCAGTCTCGCCCTGAAAAATAGGCGCTTGGTAACGCTTGCGCACCGCGATGGCGTCGCTCTCGCTTTTGAGCAAACCTTCCGCACGTCTACATTGACAGCAGTGGATTTGAGGGTGCAAAAAACGCAGCATGTGAACGCCCCATTGTGCTACATTTTAGCTTTCATGGCCGCTTTTCTGCAAAACATAGTCAATTTAAGTCAATTGAAAGTGGGTTCTTTTGACTAACAAATGCACACAAATACAGTCTTAACACATGAGTACAAATATGGGAGAGTGTAGTTTTATTAGTAGCATTCACCATAATAAGAGTCCTTCAGCCACTATCAAGATACATATCTGCACCTACACACACACATACTCATGTATAAGCCCAAAAGAAACACGCCGTACGCGCTGACCTCTCTGCAGTTACAAAGCGAATTAAACTGGAGCACCACAATAGATTCAGCGTTGCTCGGTTTTATTTTCATGTCTTCAATATTTTATACAAACTGTGTTGCATAACCCAGATTTTCTGTCCAACTTTAGTCTTTGTGGTGCTCCGTGTATCTGTGGAGAGATCGAGCTGAGTTATCAAGACTTCTTGTTACAAAAATAGGACGTACGGTACATAGCACGAGGGGATGCTTGGAGTAGATTCACTATTTAGTATGTGCTTTTTGTTCAAGCTGTGTGAAAAGTCTGCAGAAAAAAGAAGAGATGGGAATGTGAAATCACACTGCTGCCCTTTTTTGACCTCTTGCACTTCTCCCTATACCAAAGCTTCTCTTTGTTTCAGGCTTTATTTATATTCAGGATATTTTGCAAGCATTTTGGATCTGCCCGTAGAGTTAAAGTCTCAAATGTGCTCTTACATTGTCTAATTTGCCTCATTAATCCATCCCTAACACGGACATGGTAACGGTCTTTCATTGCTTATCTTGTTACATATGTAATTAGTAAAGCTGCACCATATAGAGCTGAAGGCATTGTAGTATTTAGGGGCAAGTGATTAGCTTTCGGCGCAGATTTCGGATCCAATATCACCACCATGACCGTGGCTGTCTATTATTATCTATATATAGTTGTGCTCAAAATGCTGCCGTTTAGGGGGAGAGGGCCCGCACACTTTGAAGTAGCCTACGTCTACACTCGCACACACATAGGATGAGGAGAGGAGATGCCACAGAGGCGTGTGTGTACCGTGATTTATCTGGTCACGGTGGGCACGGAGGAGGGCTGAGATGGCGCTGCAGGTTGATCAATACAGAATGCCTGAGAGCCTTACTTCATTTTATTCCATTATATTTTGAATTGTCACCTGTCGCCTGAATTTAGTCTGTGTACGCGTGTTGTGAAGCCGCCTCTGTAGATGCATGTAGTGGCTCAGAGGGTAGAGCAGGTCGTCCACCGATCGTTAACCCCAAATTAGCCATCAGTGTGTGAATGAGTATTTAGATTAGATCCTGATGGCACCTTGTATGGCAGCCTGGTGAATGCTGACATGTAGTGTAAAGCGCTTTGAGTGGTCGGAAGACTAGAAAAGCGCTATATAAATGCAAGTCCATTTACCATTTACCTTTAAATAGACGGAAAATACTGCGCTGGACTTTAAAACAGGTTTTTCTTGGTCAATGGCGCAATTTGCTTTCTGCCACCACAAGATACCAATGTGCTAACAAAGCACCTGACCACATCTCAATTTAAGACCAACACACCCATGGGTGCACAGATAGCAAGTACACTTGCTACTTACACAACGTGGGTACTGGGAGTGAAAATGACAACTGTATTGGTCTGAAACTAGCAATGACATTTTGCGCCAGATGTAAGATCGTGCCCTAACTCTCTTGAAATTCAAAGTTCTAATATTCTTGGACAGGATTTACCAAATATCTGGTTCCCATAATCAGCATTTCAGCTGATTGTCTATCATTACATAAATGAAGGGACAGAAAGGCCGCTGTGGAGGAGGAGAGGAACAGGTGAGAATCCGAGTGGATAATGGTTACGTATGGGAGGTGAGAATTACCACTCGCTGATGTGAGGAGGATATGATTAATGTACATAACCGTGCATGTGCACACACACCTGTGCCTTTCCACTTTCCCTCCCCTCTTTGGTCCTTTCATCATCTCCTCTCCTCCTCTCTGTGTCAGCCTGACATTTCTCCATCTACCCATGCAACTCAAGTGCCCCAGCCATTTGAAACATCAGGATACATTTCAGCTGTGATAGACTGAGTGACTCAGATATTCAGCAGCGTGCTGCCTCCGAGTCCTCAGAGATTCACAGGAGAAACTGAGAAAGAGAGAAACCCATTTAGCCTGCCACGCCACTTGAGTTTTTACCGTAGCATTTTTTCTAAAACTTTGTGTGGCTAAATGCTCCCACTTGAGCGCCATCCGTTTTTTTTCCCCTGGCCTCATCCTCAGCCTTGGAGGGGGTCTTGTGAACCCTGCCTCTGCAGGATCATCCAAGCACAGCAGCAGAAAATAGAATCAGCAAGTGAAACCAAATACCATGGAGAAAAGTAAGCGGTGTCAAAAAGCCAAATATGACTGTTAGTAAAGATGTCTGCTGTAGTAGTGTAGCTGCTACCTGTGGCACTTTGCAAGTCACAGTTTCTGCTGTTGTTGACCCATTAGTTTATCTGCCAGCCAACATCTCCTTATACTATCCACTTATACATCCACTCCACTGAAAATATTATTTTTCTTTTTACTATTATAGTCAGTCAACTTTTACTCTCTGCTGTTGATTGCCTGAGATGTCAGGGATCGAGAGAACAAGGGAGAAATTAAAACAGTGTAATTGCTGATTAATTGATCTAGAAATAGAATAGTACAGGATTTCCTTTTGAGCCTTCAGTGTTAATTACCTCGATGCCGTTCTTTTATGTCAGACAGTGACGCTGATCTAAACACTATTAAGTGCCACATCCTAATCGTTTCATCAATAACAAACACTTAAATATAATGATGGTCATAAATGAAACGTCACTTTTTTCGCTCATAGAGATTTAATCCAATGTTGGAATTGATCTAAGGGTTACTTTTCAGCATAAACACTTTTCCACCACTGAGACCCGTGGGATTGTTGGCAATCCCGACCGACTTTACCGTCTATATTGACATCATATGAAACTAGAAGACCTAAAGAATCCATTGGTACCAACCATGTCATACTAGCTTGCCGGGAAGGAGGCTAAATAACACTGCAAATTTAGGCTAAATTTGGTGTGGAAAAACTGTCATGGCCATTTTCAAAGGGGTCTCTTGACCTCTCACCTCAAGATATGTGAATGAAAATGGGTTCTATGGGTACCCACGAGTCTCCCCTTTACAGATATGCCCTCTTTATGATAATCCCTGGTTGGTACCAATGGATTCTTAAAACAAAATTGTTATTGTCGCATTAACTTTGACAGTCCTAGTGATGATGTTAGTCTGTTTGTTTGGACTAAACAAACAAGATATAATGTGTTAACTAGTGAGCTTTAGAGGTACTGTTAGGAGGATTTTGTTACCTTTGGACAGAGCAAGGCTCGCTGTTTGCCCCTGCTTCCAGTCTTTATGCTAAGCTAACCATCTCTTCGCTGTAGCTTCTTCTTTAGCGTACACAAATGATGAGTGATATAAATTTTCTAATCTAACTCTTGGTACTGTGAGAATGATAGTTTTGAGGGAGTGGCTTTGGAGGGAGGCCTGAAAGGACGGACTGTCAGTGTTGCCGATTTGGTGACTTTCTCTCAAGATTTGGGGACTTTTGGAGCTCGTGCTGTTAGCTACTTTCATTGGAAAAGAGTTGCCAACACTGGGCTGGATTTTTTGGTTGAATCATTTTCAAAATCTAGTGTACTCTTGCTCATTTCTCAGCATTACTGACCCTATCTTTAAGGCAAAATATACTTTAAATAAATAAATAGATATTTTGTCTACTTTCGGAGGATATGCTGCAACTGTTGGAAAAACAAGAGACTAATGTAACAGCATTATAATCATCTTGGCCTCCAGTGAAAGGTCTTCCCACTTTACACCCACAGCACAATCGTTGGCTCTACAGCCACTTTGTTTCTTGTTAATTCCTCTTGACATGGTTCATGGCCATATTGATAACTATTAGCCTATAAACCAACGAGGTTTAGAAGCCAGATAGCCTCACTAGTTCCATACTCATCAGTTTTCAGTTTTCCTGCATTGCTCAGCTGATTTTTACTGCATCTGTCTGGACTAATAGAAGCCCCACTCCCACCTCTGCATGACTTCAACCACTGTTTCCCAGTTTCTATTGCCAATTTGTACATATTTGTGGAAGGCCTGCATTTTAACAACACTAGCAACACCTCTACCTGCTGGTTTCATCTGTCTTTCATGTGTATTCATAAGCACTGGCCTGTGGCGAAGTATTAATATGATTATCACAGGTGAAAAGCAGCATCACAGTGGGCGTTGGGAGAGCCCAGAGTTTTGTAAAATGTCTGTATCTCGACGGGGCGTCTTTCAGAATAACAGTATGATCGATCTTTGTTTGATGAAATGTTGATGAGGGTTCGGTCTTTGCAGGAAACTAGCGAGACAACAGTATACGCTTATTAAAGTGATGTGGAGGCGCCGAGAGCTAGATGCTGGTGATGCATATTATTGCTTTTATTGATGCACAGCTGCTCACACACACACACAGTCTGTTCCTCCAGAAGAAATGAACGGAGTAGCACTTATACACACACACACACACAAACACACACAGTCACCATTAACTCTATATTGCATCATCAAAGTCAAACCGTCCTCCAGTCCCAGGATACTTTGTGTTTCTGTTCCCTTCTCGTCTGTCCACACAAACACACACACACACACAAACACACACACACACACACACACACACACACACACACAAACACACTGGATGTCTGGATGCAAGACACAAGCCGATCTATTTCCCCCCTGTTTCCTTTCTCTTTTTACAATAGCACATCCAGTCTCTGCTCCAGCACACTTTGAAGTTAAATTCTCTGCAGCGCTCGGCTAGTGTCAGAAAGCCCCTTTTCAGTGGTAAAAGTAGCAATAGCGGTATTGCTGTGTACTGACCTAATTTGATTTTGCAAAAAGGGAGAGGTGCTGTGGAGATCAAAAGCTTTAAAAATGGAAAGCAGCATGAAGTCCTTCTCCCTCGTCTCTCTCTCTCTCCTGTATCTCTTTCTGAAAGCCCACATAACAGTGTAGCGTCCCTAATTTCTACAGGAAGCGGCTAAAATGACAGGTGGGAGGCACAGTTTTGACAACGAGGGACAGCTGTCCCAGTAGGAAAAACATACTTGCCTTTTGTGAGGATTTCATTGTTGACAGTGGATGCGTATTTGTAAGAGCAAGCTGAAATAAAATGTGTAAATGCAAGGTGTGAAGACGCTTCTCTGAAACTCTCTCATCTTAAAAGAAGATGAAAGTATACAGCGTCTTCTTTGTCTGAGAAAAGCTCGTGGAAGCCTGCAGATATGTAAAGACTCTTCACTCTAACTTTAACAGCCCCTTCCCCTCATTCATTCTTAAAGCCGCCTCACTTTTAAAGGCCTTATTTGCGTCCTGTGAAGTATTTATATTTACAAGCAGACTCTCGGCTTTTACTTATGCATGCTGTTGCCATCTCGTTCAATAATTCACAAGGCATCCTCACCAGAAGGGACAAAGCAGGCATGGCCCTGAGAGCTCTCTCTCAGGATTTTTATTTCCCTGCAAATCTGCATGGGGGGGAGGAAAGATGAGACAATGAAAAGGATTGTTATTCTACCTTAAACTCTACAAACACTAACTCCAGGTGTAGCGCTATGAACTGTTGGTTTTGGCAAGAATTTATTTGAATGTGTTCAAAAATTTGAAGGAAATGTTAAGTGTTAAGGCTGACGGTCAATGTTTGTATCATGGCGGTATTTCTCCTACTGTTATTGAAGCTCAGTGTTTAACTAGCAGTGTAATTAATAACTTAAATCTTCATTTGTGTTTTTTACACAAATAGCAAATAGCACATTTACCGTTCTGCCCTGTACTCTTCATCTGTCCTCTATGACAATGCCAGTAAAGTCTGTGCAAAACACAGCCAGCACGCTGACGGTGGCACATTTCACACCATGTTTGTTTTTTTCACACATCTACTAGAAGCACAAGTGCAGTAGCAACTGTCAACTTGTTCAAGTTTTGCGATATCTGATTCAAATAAAACAGCTGCTTTCACCTTGTGTTGAAAGGTCTCTTGGCTGTGGGAAAGTAGGCCTTGTCTATCTGCTATTTTAGTGGGTTTTCCTGTGTTTAAAAAAACACTAATACCTGCTAATTTTGGTGGAAAACGGGTATACTGTAAGTGTGTTAATCACAGGTTCCCAACCTTTTTCCTTTGGGGACCCCTTTTCTATCATGGAGTAAACTGACGACCCCTGACAAAGTAACATATTTTATGGATATTTCATATAATATTCAATGCATAACAATACGGAACAACTAATGAACTGTTCAATTAACCCAAATACTGAATGCAATAACTGCAGGATGTTTGTGTAAAACGAGCAATTTGGATATATATTGAGCAGATTATTTGATTTATTGCGAATTTTCCATCAGAGATGAGTTTTCCTGTTATTTTTAGGGACTATTTAGGGACTAGTTCACTGTATTGTGTATTTTTTTTATTTTTAACAATCATACTTAATAGGCTTCTTTTTTTCACAAATTCAGTGTTTTCTTCTCCCTGAAGCGTCGCTATTGTTCTATTAGCTCTTTGGTCGTTTTAACTGCATATAGAGGGAGGGCTGTGTGAATATACGTAGTTTGTGTTCAGATCTTCACTGTGCCCTTATCCTCTGAGATATGTTTTAAGTTTATATTCTAAATAATAGTCAAAACTTTAAAAATATTTTAATTTAGTTTTCTTCACAGAAATGAATGAAATGCTGAGATATAGGCCAAATGTATATTTACAACAAAAAAAAACGTAAAATCAAGAAGGCATCACGACCCACGCCTGAAGATTTGGCGACCCCTAGTGTGATTTCAGGACCTCCGGGTTGGGAACCAGTGGTGTAAATTCTTCCCTGTTAATACAAAACTAGAGGCCAAAAAGAGCACTTCATTGTAGACAAGCCTCTCCTCAGCCCTGAGCTTAGATTTCCCTTTTATCCTTCACAGTCGGCTGCAGCTGAGAGACTGAAAAGACTGTGTTTAGAAGCAGGTGACTGCAGAGCTAACCCAGCCATTACTAACCCTCGACTGCAAGCCGCTCTCAATCAAAGCGCCCACCAGCTGGGGTCATGTCGCTATTGCTCACGTTTCCATACATTTGAACATTAAAGGTCTCACACTCTTTTGCCCTCAGGCGCTTACTACAGACATCCTGTCATGTTCTTAATGGGTTATAGATTCAGTTTAGCGAACACACAATATCGCCTCAGGGGAGCACGCCATGATAAACCTGATGGAAAGGTAATGGGGTGGATCAGTATGTACACATAAATGTTGCATAACACCGCGGACTGTATGGTCTCTGAGCACCTTACTGTGTGATGTTTGCAGATGTTTGTTACTCATGGTATGTGTGTCTGTGTGTTTCTGTGGATCTGCCAGGTTTGTACAACTCGGCAGACAGCTGGATGATCGTACCGAACATCAAGCAGAACCACTACACGGTGCACGGCTTGCAGAGTGGCACCCGTTACATCTTCTTTGTCAAGGCCATCAACCAGGCAGGAAGCCGCAACAGTGAGCCAGCCCGCCTCAAAACCAACAGTAAGTGACACCTGTGCCTGCTTTTCTATGAATATTTACAAGCCTTGTTAATTTTTGTTTTTTGATATTTAATACAAAATCAGTATCATGTGTGCAACATCACTTACAGTCTGTCACTTATCAAGGTTTTCCTCAAGGGGGTTATCTTTGATTTATAAACGAGTGACGGATAAGTAGCAGATTACATTTTGATTAGAAGAAAAACATGTATGCATTGCTTTTGGTTTCCATCCAGATGGAATTCCATTTTCTGTCCAGAAGGCAACAAGGTGTGTAATATGAAAAATGAAAGGAGGGAAAATGAAACGGTGTCTGTAGTGCGACACTAGACAAACATTTCATTTCATGTTCCACGAGCGTTTCCCTGCATGATTTTAGCCTATAAGTAAATAAGTGTTACTTTTAGAAATGTAATATATTGAAACTTCTTTTTAGTCATGAAAGTGGGGTGTCAAAATGTGTGATGTGTTGAATCAGGAAGCGGACAGTTTGACAGTTGCATCA
Source organism: Helicolenus hilgendorfi (assembly GCA_916700815.1). NCBI lineage: Eukaryota > Metazoa > Chordata > Actinopteri > Perciformes > Sebastidae > Helicolenus > Helicolenus hilgendorfi. Next base: position 1,207 of record CAKALG010014850.1, on the reverse strand, counting down.
TCCACAATGAGAACAGAAAATCTGGATGTAAACACACTTTCTGTGATTTCACTTTTGCGTCTTTCTTAAACCTGCAGTAGGCAGAAAGTTTTTGGCATCATTGGGAAAAAAATTCCATAATAAGCTTTCAGCATATTGTAATTCAAGTGTTCTGAGAGAAAACTGGACTTCTGCACCTCCTCATGGCTCTGTTTTCGGGCGTTAAAAAATCTGCAGGATTTCAAAGACCGGAGGAAAACAACCAATCAGAGCCGAACTGGAGTCTACCGTCTCTGAGCAGCTGTCAATCACTCACGATCAAATGGTTAAGCTAGGCAGCGCTGATCAAATATGAATCAATATTATGCTACTGTAAAGCCTATTTGTCACAAAAAAAAATTCTGAAACATCTTGTAGTGTACTGTTTAGCTGTAAAATGAGAAAGTTTGTGACCCCGCAGCCATGTTGACATCAATTGAGGAAATATCAAGCACCGCCCACCAACGCTCTCTCTCTGAAATGAGCTGTGATTGGCCAAAGTCTCCTGTCACAGGCTAGATTTCTGTAAAGCCTGAAAACAGAGGAGGTGCAAGAGTCTAGTTTTCTCTCAGAACGCTTGAATTACAATATGCTGAAAGGTTATTATGGAATTTTTGCCCAATGATGCCAACAAATATTCTGCCTACTGCAGTTTTAAGCTTGCCAGAATACTGCCATTATGAATTTACACAGTTCATAGAAGCTCAACTTGTATTTTCAACTATAAATATCATCATCAGAAATGTTTTCAACATATTATTTTTTAGGAGCGTTAGCTTATGTGTACATTGATCTTTTTTATGCATAAGGCGTCAATTCCATTTTACTTTCTCCATGTAGACTTTATGTTTTTTTATAGAAAATTGTGTCTTTCTGCATTTATGTTCCATTTACAAACAGGGTCCCAAGTCTTCCTTCTGTTTATATATCAGCCGCAAAGTTTGGTAGGGGAACCGTCATCTGTGTTTTGATTTAAATCATACGAGATGGGAAAGTCAGTGCCAAGATTTTGGTTGTATTCATGCTGTGCCAATAGCAGAGTTCAGTAAATGTAGAGCTTCTTCTTTCTTTATTTTCCTCTCTTACACACCCGTCAACTTGTATCAAGTCGGGGAAAAGCTTCACTTTTAGACTCACTTTTTGTGGTGTGTTGCTTAAGAACAAGTGGAGAATGTTAATAGGCAGTATT
>CAKALG010014849.1:0-21778 GCA_916700815.1 Helicolenus hilgendorfi | reverse complement strand
TCCAACCCGGCCAGGATTAAATGCTGAGTCAGACTCATAGTTAAGGTTAACCGCGTCTTCTCGAACGCCCTCCAGCCTTAACGGAACATCTTAAATGGGGCATTTGAGGGTTAAGTTATTCTGAGTTTTGTGTCCCAAATTACGACTATCGGGATGCAGCAGCCATTACACATAAAACGCACACTAAACACAGATCAGACTTAAAATTCAAGCTTCTAAGCTTCAAAGAGGCCCATTACGGCATTAGTGTGTGTGTGCATGTTGTGGCAAATTAACTTGAGCGATTTAAAACAAGGCCGACTAAGGAGACAAGCAAAAAACAAAATCCATAATCAGAAGCTGGGTTTGTGCTCAGCATTATGTTTGCATTTAAATCTGGAATACAGTACAACAGCTCAGTCTGCGGATAAAAGAAACGATTGTAGCCGACCGTCCCAGCAGCGATGGTTTGACTACAGCTGTTCTGCACTCACAAAGTCACTGAAATCTGCGGGTGAACTTGAAGCAGCTGTGGCGTCCAAATCTAATCCTACCTCTCCTGCTGCTTTCTCAGCTGAAAAGAAACTGGCTTTACACACTCAATAACAACTCTTTTGTCCATTACAAAATAGACATCTGATTTAAAAAAAAACATTTTTCACACTTGCTTCTGATTCTTAGTATTCTGTTTGTTACACTGCTACAACTCTAAATAAAACATTTACCGGCTTTATTTTGAAAACTTTGGTTTGAGTAATAGAGTAAGTCAAAATTCTGTGATTCCAGCTTCTTAAATGTTGATATTTTCTGGTTTCTTTACTTCTCTATGACAGTAAAGTGAATATCTTTTAGTTGTGGAAAAAAATAAGACATTGTGAGGACGTCATCTTTGGCTTTTGCAAAGACTGATTGACATTTTTCACCATTTTCTGACATTTCATAAAACCAAACAATCGACAATGAAAATAATTGTTAGTAGGGTACAGCCCTACTTAAGACACTTGACAAGCTGACAAGAGTTTTTTACTGTTTTTTTTTTTTAGTTTGACATCGTCTCTATGATACGGTGAGTTATGTCATTCTTGCGGACATTCCTGATTCCTGGAAGTCTGTCTCTGGCCCCTCCTGCCCGATCAGCTTTACATGTCAAGCAGGTTGTAAAGTCACAGCAAGACCGTGATCCCCTAATCTGACAAAACATTGTGTAGTCTGATCCTGGCATAATGTTGATTTTGGACTGAAAGAGAAAGTATCCCATCAGACAGGTTGTGTTATCCTTTAAACTGATGCATCAGTAATGAACACACGTCAATCTTGTTCATCAACAAACCCAACACACACTTATACACGGTTAAGTATACGTCCTTGAGAGTTTTTAACAACAAGTGGAGAAAAACTCTACTTTAAATTGCTGATCGAAATTGTTTGAAACTCAGTCTGCTTCGATTGAGCTGGAAGGATAAACTCCCGACAGCATAACCCTGTATCGTCTCGGCGGGCTTCAGAGTACCACTCACTTTTAATCAAGAACAATGGAGAAGGAGAAGAGCAATCACATCATTAGGCACTTATCGGAAATACAGCCAACGCTTGCCGAGGCTCATAAGATGCCAGCTGGTGCAAGAAGCTCAGAGCCTGAAGCTTTGTGAAGACGTCTGTTTTCATTTCCAACTAGTCGATGTGCAATACGTAGACCTGAGTGATAAGAGCCACTATTATCCGTTCACGCTGGAGACTCATGGCACAGAACTCGTCCATTAAAAAGTCAATGTCTTCGTGTGTCCTTGATTTTGTTAACGAACAAGCTATAGAATAAACCCTGTCCAAAGAGACTGTTAAGAACCAAAACACACTCACTGAGTCACTGGTGAAAAAGCACTAACTTCACATTTTGAACTTTAAACCTGACTTTACTGAAGATGCATTAAGAGCAGATATTAAAAGAGAGAGTTAAGTGAGATGAGAAAGAAAGTAAATCAGCTGCCAGCTGTTGGTATTCTGCACACAGTCTATAATTACAGCATATTTGCATTTTCTATCTACAAAAACCTTCCTATAGAATACATATTTGCGAGTTCTTTTCTTTAATCAAGTATGTATGAATGTGTGAATGATATAGTTACTAATGAGCTGTAAAAAATGGGATTGCGAGCAAATTAATAACTCATAAGTAAGTAATGACTGTAGCCTACTAGAGGCGCTTATAGGAATAGTTTGACGTTTTGGGAAATATGCTTATTCATTTTATTGCTGAGAGTTAGATGAGAAGATTGATATCACACATGTTTGTATGTTAAATATAAGGCTAGAGCTAGCAGCTGGTTAGCTTAGCTTAGCATTAAGAATGAAAATGGGGGAAACAGCTAGCCTGTCCTTAGGTAAGAGGTAGACCAGCAAAAGAAACGAGTTGTTTTTGGTACGGATAAAACAAATGAGGTATAACGTGTTAATTAGTGTACTCTAGAGGTGCTGGTACCTTTGGACAGACATAAGATATTGTTTTATTGGCTTATTTTAATGTATTGTAAGTTGTCAAATGATATATTTTATTGTTATTTTATTAATCACTTATTTTATTGTATTCAAGTTTTATCATTGTATTCTATTTTTTATTTTATTGATCACATATTTTATTGTATTCAAGTTTTATCATTGTATTCTATTTTTTATTTTATTGATCACATATTTTAATGTATTTAAGTTGTATTTTTATAAATGTGTTGTCTTGTATTGCTTTGGTCTCAAATCATCAGATTGTTAAATTGTTTTGTCTTTTCTGTTGTTTTCACGGTCCACACTTGTTCTGTATGATTTTCAGGTTGTCAGTCATCTGTGAAGAACTTTGAACTGCAGTAACCTGTATGAAATGTGCTGTACAAAGAAAGTTTGACTGATTGACTGATATTTTTCGACATGAACAAGCAAAAATTCCCTAAAATGTCAAAATATTGCTTTAACCTTGAAAGAATCAAAGAGAAAGGAAAAAAATAATGTCTTACACTTCCTCTTTCATCATAGGTGGCCACGCTTGTAAGAGGAGCGTGAGCAGCTGAAAGTCCTCCCACTTCTGTGCGGCTTCCAGCAGCTCCAAGAAGAGGGCGTATCTTTTCTCCTCGTCCTCCACATCTTCTATCTCAACCTGAGAAGGAAGGGTGGAGAGAAAGCATGGAGGTGAGGAAGGCAAATCAATGCGAGACCAATAAACAAAGGCCTGCTGTGAGGCTCTTGATTATAACCTGCCCCCGGGTCATTAAGCACAAATTAGGTGAATGAAGAGTGTTCAGTAACTAGGGTAATCATCAGACTCTTTCAAATCCTGCCACACGTGCAATGATGTGGATAAATATGGTGATGAGTGGAAGCATCAATTGGATTTCAGTGATCTTGGACACTTCCACTAGACACTATCTAAAACAAACGTAACAGACACAAGAGATTAGCTTTCATTGATTTTAAATGAAGCTCCCGATTGTGATGGAAAAACTTGACAACCTAATGATTGCAGTAGAGTTTGTGGGCAAGGCGATGCTGCCAAAACGGGACCCGAATGAACTGCGCAATCACATACACTCAATCTCAGCGTGCATCAAAGCAAACTTCAAATGAGAAGTGTTCCTGAACAGGAAGGAACGCAGCTTCATGCGTAATGGACAATTTCACTGCTCGCTTTAAAAATAATAATAATAAAACGTCACCTGTGGCCAAACTTATCCTATACTATTATGAGAAAGAGAGAGTTCGAGAGGGAGAGTGTAAGAGTGAAAAGGAATGAAGGAGGGTTAATATGGAAAAAATGAGAGGAGGAGGAGGAGGAGGCAGAGGGAAAGTAATTAATTTTCTTCTCAAAGGTTGGCTTCTAGTGTGATTTAACAGTTCAGAGAGCGGCTGATTTCTGAGGGGAAAACTACAACCTGCCAAAGCATGGCTGTTGCGAAGACAGGCTCCGTCACACATGCACGCATACATTTATATATACACACACACACACACACACACACACACACACACACACACACACACACACACACACACACACACACACACACACACACACACACACACAGTTCATAAAACATAATTTCAGCCTCAGTGTTGGGATCAATTTTATAACACTGGATATCTATGTAAAGTCTGGTGATATTTCATCAGTATAAAGGCTTATACACAGTCTAATTTAAACATTTTAAGACACTACTGTAGGAAACTGTCTGTGCATGAACTTGTAAACACATACCTCTTCTTTAAACCTTTATTATGACAGTTTGGTAATGAACCCGGGTTAGTACAGAAACCATCTGTGCACTTGTATCGATACTGGTGAGGATGTACCTCCAAATTACTCATATTTGCAAATTAAGCTGTCCCATTAAAAGTAATTTAATGAAATGCATTTTTCGGCAGTAAAATACTTTCCCTTAGGGAGGATAAATAGCTGCATTAAGATGCCAAAGATCATCCCAGTAATTCTCATATATGATGCAATATTACCATCCAAATGATAATGAAACTTTTCTCTGGCACATATATAAAATTCAGTAATGCTGTTATAAATGGCTTGACAGCAGTAGGCAATGCTGACTAAATGTACAAATGCCAAAGTTTGTATGGCATGTGACCGCAAGGCCCCATTGCGTGTTGCGTTTACAAAACTGTGGTATACCTCTGGATTACAAAGCCTGTAAACAAAACATATACCCCAGAGACATTTGTTGAAAAGCCACACTGGCGCGCTGCAGGTGAGTTGTTTTATGCTGTGTCGGTCATTGTGCAGTCAAAAGCGAATCAAGCCCCACATTGCTAGTTCACCGGGAAATACTGGAGACACACAAATGTTCATTTTTGCACCAGATGTGCTTGAATGTTGCGAGGCAGAAATATAAAGGCACTTATTAAGGGAGATTTATCAAATAAGCTACAAAAAGTCCACTGGCCATAGAGTCAGCCGATTGCTTATACTGTATGCGTCCTACTGTTTAACGTTTGATGGACAGGGGTCTTCAGATGGCCATATCAAACATTCCCAGATTCATTTGACTGACAAAGTCACAATGGTAGTTAGGTTGTTGCTGGTCTTCAAAGAGTGGAAGAATATACAAAAATCTTCACTTCACTTTTCACTCACTTGTTTCAGTTTCCAAAAACCTGTGTCCTTTCTTGATGGTCAGTGTATCAACATGTAGTGAAAGGTTATCAGTAGGGGTGGAAATCACCAGAGGCCACACGATATGATAAAGTTATGATACAGAGTTATTGCAATTTGTTTTGAACATTTTGCGCTTTGCTATACTGCGATTTTTTGTCACCAAAATGTAGCATTACTTTGGAGCATTATTTAGCATTCTTCCCAACAAGCTAACATGACATGTGATTGGTTAGTACCATAGGTTTTCTACTTTCATATGATACCAGTATCTTCACTCTAGCTTTAAGCACGTTACAACCTCTGAAAGACAGAATAGCAGATGAACCCACCATCGGGCTTTCAGGATTGTTACAGTAAGAGGTTAATAATTTAGAAAAGATCAATACTTGACGTCTGTGTATCGATACAATATTGCCATGCAAAATATCGCGATTCTATGCTGTATCACTTTTTTCCCCCTACCCCTAGTTATCTGACAAGTCAAAAATGTAATGGACTAAATCAATAAGTAATATTGTTAGTTAAGTAATTAAAATGGAGTATAAAAATAAATATAGATCTAAATTTTGTCACACAAATATATCAAACAGAGCATGTAACGTTAATCATCCATATACTGTATTGCAAATTGTTTTAATTCCTGTAACAGTAGCTAAAGCATTTTAGCAATCAAGCTAATGCTAACAAAGTTAGCTTGCTAGCACTAATTAGAAGTTGGTAAAGGAAAACAATAAAAAGCTTTTCTGTTTTCTATCAACTGCTTGGACGTAAAGGAAAAGTACAAAGCCTTATATTTGTTTTCATACTCCATTTTAATTGCAGTATTTAACCAACAGTATTATTTATTAATTGATCTGACACTATTTTGCTTCCTATTGTCGGTAGTGGGGCTCCATATAATCCACTCGCTCTTGTAATTGTGTTACGATGGACCGACACTAGGTGCAATGGATGACTGATAATTAAGCAGTACTCACTTTGTGCGCCGACTGATTCTGAGACATCGGTGGTGTTAAACCTTCAATTTACAAGTAAATGCACATGCAAATAAGTGGCAGCACAGCAGATCCATGCACGGCGGTGTAGTGAAGCGCCTTATGATGGGGGATGGAGCAATAAATGAGTAAAGCTGAAGCTCAGGACCCTCTGGAAATGGAGGTCATTTGGGAAACAGAAATGGAATCTTAACTACCTGTAAAAAGCCCTCACTGCAATCTAAAGCTCTCAAATCCATCACTGAATGTAAACTGCAACCCAAAGCCTGTTCATCATTGTTATAGCCTGACTGTGTTATGAATACTGAATACTCTCTAGCTGTTGAAGCATTCTGTAAGTTTTACGGACGCATTTATTCGTTGTTTGAAAAACTCAAGGGTATGCGAAACCTTGGGATTCCCCGGTAATATTTGGATTGTACGTTCTCTCTACGAAACGCATTAAAAACTGCATTCAGACACTTACAAATCCACACCTACATCCTCTCACCCGCTTGCACACACACACACACACACAGACGTGCACGTACTTGTCAAAACTCACCTACAGTAGGCCGCAAATTAATCTCTGCCAATTACTATGTGGCTGTGAGGCTTTTATTTTCTTAACAAGGAAGGATGGTAATTAATTATGCCTAGTGATTAAAATCAACATTTCCTCTGCGGTGTTGTACAAAGAACAGAGTGCAGGAGGGCAGGAGGACAGAGAGGGGAGGGAAGGAGGGAAGTGACTGTCAGCCAATACCATAACGCTTAGCAGTGCTGGCAAATTAGATCTGACACACGGCCTCTCGGTCAATCAGTCATCATATATTCTTCCCTTTTTACATCTATCGGTCTTTCAAACACTTTTCAAACTCAGTTCCTCTCGTCCCTATCCATCTGTCCATCCCGAGATCAGTTAGTTCGACAGCAGGATAAATGCTAATTGCACAGTATATTTGTGAACAAAGACTACACATTTTGTATTCGTCTTTTTTTGGACCATCACCACTTACCCATTCGGAGGACAACTTTTTAAACCCCTCCTCCAAATTGCGACTGTCTAATCTGCTGGTTATTGTGTAACTATAGCCACAACAGGCCTGTCAAGCTTTAGACTTCTCGACATACCGTAGTAACTTAGTGTTACTTTCGAGGCCAAGTAGCATATCATTAACTAGCAGCATTAGTTTGTGGGGTTTGGTTTGGTTACAGAGGTTATCTTTATTGTCCCACAAGGGGAAATTAGTTTTGCAGCCAGCATTCACATGAAAACAGAGTGTAGAAGACAACATCAATGACACATCAACACTATAAAACACAGAACTACAGCAGGGAAATGGAAACCTGAACCAAGTACACATATACAATCGTGCAAATGTGCAAGTGCACAAGGGAAGTGTAAAAAGTGCAGCCAGAGTGCTATATGCTATTTAGCGTATTAATAGCACTTGAAGGAGACGTGAAATCTGTTAGTTCTTCTAACGGGTGCCCTGAAACGACATCCGACATCATCGTTTCAAAAATCACTATGAATTTCAAGTGGTAAATCTGCCACCGTTATCATTGTAAACTGCTAGAATGGAAAACGTAGTAACAGTAACTAGGGGAATGGGGGCTAGCGAATGGTCGACTACTACTATTAGTACTTTTAGTAATAGTACTAAAACACACATTATTCTTATTATTTGCATTTCTTGGATTTTTTTGATTAATCAATCATGAACAAATTATTAATTTCACTAATTCCTAAAAATGGGGGAAAACGGAGGAAAATTTGAATAAAGAAACAAATATGGACCATAGTTAGAAACACTTTCTATTAAAGATGGGTTATGCACACACACACACACACACACACACGAAGGCAAACACAGATAGTTTCAACCACTGACACTGAGGGGTCAACAAACAATGCGATACCCTATACAAACAACGCTGCGTGACAGAGAGCAGCGCACACACACGGGCATGAAAGCACAACAAACACACAAACAAAAAGCTGCTAGTTCTCACTGCCTGTAATTTCAAGCTTCAAAACCACTGTTATTTCTTTCTGCTGGCACAGGAAACGGCGCCGTCGAAATTATGCCGACCACATGCTACACACTCGCCCACTGTGACTGGAAGTAGCCATGCTTTTAGCAAAATGATACACAGGGACGCGGAAATGGAGAAGAAAGCATGGAAATGAAGTAAGCAGACGGGGATGCTGAGGTAAATGAATCTTGACAACTAGTAGTTACCAGCAGCTGCATTATTACTTTGACAACCATTTACATGAAAAAAATGGAAACATCAGTGGCTGTGGGTGCTTGTGTGTACTTTAGTGCATTAGTGTGTAAAGTAATACTGTAAATCGGGTATTGCATTTTCCAAACTGCTGTGATTTGTTCGTGAATTAGTGAGCGTTATGAAATTTCCCCTTGACCCCTTCTTGCTTTAGACAGCAATTGTGGCGTTGTTCTGGGAATAGGGCTGCACCATTATGGCCAAAATGATGATCACGATTATTTTGCTCAATATTGAGATCATGATTATTCATCACGATTGATTTTAGGGACAAAATATTTCTATTGCACTTTCACATTTAATGAGGTGAACACTGCTTTCACTTCCATGTCGTGCTACATCCCTGCTAATGTACACATTTTGGGATCAAAATATGACTTAAAATAATCTTCACCTGAGTGCATTGAGTCACCCTTTTACTTAACTAATGCCATCCATAGTGGTTATTTGTATAGAAACACACAATTCAAATGATTACACAATCAATGATTGCATTTTTACTTAAATATTTACTATGATTAAAAAAAAGTCTTGGAAGTAGTAGTTATATATTATATATTATAAGCTGCTTAGGGCTAGTGTTAGGAAGTTAAACAGGTCATATTTCTCGCTCTAATATCTATTTTTTATTGCTTTGAAAACATCTTTAAACAACTGGATTTATTCAAGTTCCTCCACGGCTTATTTTGGACTTACATTTGTGACAAATTGCAAACTTTATATCTTCTTCATAAAGGATGTGTGTGTATGTGGATGTGACGTTACTGCCTGGCCTGTGCTGCTGTATACCGAGGAAAAACTATCTATATGCAGAGTTTTCCATGAGCAGAGCACGCATGTTACACGTCAATATCACATCATGTTCATTTAATTGTGAGAGGTCAAAATCGTGACCGCTATTAATATTCAATGAATTATGCAGCCCTATACCCCACTGACATTGGCCTTATCTCTTTATTTATGAAATACTTTCCTGACTGACTAAAAATGTCATCACTTCTAAAGTTTTATAAAGTCGTACAAGAACACAGTCACATGCATATTTCTATAGGACAAACAGTAATTACAGTGTGCTGTAGTTTGTCCAAAAAAAGCTTGTGTAGTCAGACAGGGTATCTCGCCGCTGATTAAAAACTGCAATGCAGTCTAACCCTGCTATCAGCATATGATAATAAAACAGGGAAGAGAGTAAGAGAGACGGGAGCCGCTTTGGGGCAAATCGATAGGCAGAGCAGAAAGCTGTCAGAAGCCACGTGGGTGAAAACACACACACACACACATACACACACACATACACAGTTCAGCAAAGGATAAAAATGGAGATGAAGTATAAAAGACTGCAGTAGTGTGTGTGTGTGGGTGTGTGGGTGTGTGTGGGTGTGTGTGGGTGTGAGTGTGAGTGTGTGTGGGTGTTTGAGAGAGACAGGGCTAGACAGATGAAAGTGGAGTCATCTATTCCTCCTGAGAATGACTAGCATGAGACTTCTTTCCATCCATTTAGAGGGACACACACACACACACCAAACCATAATAAGAACCATGCAAACAGCAACGCAGGTGTGCACACACACAATCAAAAACAATCAAGTCAATGCCACTGAAACAGAGCTTCAATAAACCCCCGTGAAATAATTTCCTCCATATGTCACCGTCTTTCCTAAAGGAATAAACTCTCACCAAATAAATATTCAGACATCAAAGCGCTCTGTTGTAGTCTTTTAAACGTGAACCGCTTTCAACACACAGGTGACACTTGAAGGTACCACTGTAGATAAATTTAGACACACATGAATGAAGGATGCCCTGCTACGGTAAACACAAAACCTTAAGGGTGTGCATCCAGTGATGTGAGCCCCTAACTTCGCTTTGAGGTATTTTTATTTTGTAGACAATTAGCATTTTTTTTTTGCCAACAACTGCTAAGAGCTGGCGTGCATATTTAGGGTCTATAGGGAGCTTCAGCCCTGGCTACATTGTCTTTATTTATCTTATGTCATGCTATTTTTGATGGTTAGTTGCAAACTATTCATTCCTTCTATTAAAAAAAAAACATGCATAAGGGAGTTCAGTTTAGTGTCAACACCTACCGGAAATGCTACAGTGTAGGTTACACAACAGAACATGACTGTTCAAGGTCAAGCCCCCGCAGACCTGCACTGAGTAATTACCATCCTGGTGAAAGGTGCTGACGGATATTGTAATACATTTTGTCAACACACCACTGTTGTTTTCACCTCGTCATAAAGCAGTGTCACTTGTTGGTAAATGAGCGCTGTCCGTGGTGCTGAAAGGCTTGGTGAATGAAACCATGTTGGAGTACGGTGGGTCTCGTACCATGGCTTGATGAACTGCCTGTTTGTGCTTTGTTGTCCTGTCATTGCAAACAGCCTATTATGGTTTATGGCAGTCAAGCCTGACAGAAATGTACTGCTTTTTTAGAGGATTTTGAAGTTTAAATGGCTGCTAATATACTGCACGTGCCTTTTAACGTGCCTTTTAACGTGCCTTTTAACGTGTTCATTAAAGGTGTTATTGAAATCTTTATGTAGACAAATATTTGTTAAAAAAGGAGCTTTTAGGAAGGTGCCGAATAAAAGTATGGCTTTTCCAGAAAAAATTATTATGATTGTGAATTAATCATTTTTCAACATTTTTTGCGAGTCCAAAATGAATGTTTTGTTTATCTCTGTGGAACACATTGTTTGGTTTCTACTTCTAACAAGGCTTGTGAGCCAATAGCAAAACAACGTTGGTATCATGTGGTATCTCCAAAAAACAGATACATGGCTGAGATTGATGGTAAGAGCCTGGCAACGACTTGTTGTGAAGTAAATGCAATGGTACAGGCGAGGGAGAATGCATCTAGTGGCTGAATGTTACCAATGTTATCAATAGCACCTTTAAAGTCCCATTTTTTTCCCATATATACTCACACACATAATATAACACAAGTTTTATGTGTGTATCTGCAGCCCTTAGAGTTATTTTCATCCGAGCACCAATTTTGGTCTGCGCCCTGAGGAACCGTAGCATCGTGCCATCAAGATATTAAATGAGAAAACTGGGATCAAAGTGTCAGTCAGTATGTGCAAATTAGGGGCCTGCTTGACAAACACCACCCGACTTATAACGAGAACCCTCCTCCAGAACTGATTAGACAGACGTGGGTTCAGTGTCACAACAAATAAAGAGAACGGCCAATTTGTTAGGAGAGATGACAAAAAAACAGCGGTTGTTTATTTCACTTTTCATTAATCTAAAACAAACTACACGCATCAATGCATAAGAATTGAATATTAAATTGAATTGAATTCTGTTTTTATACATTCCATCACTGACTAATATATAACATTAGTGATTAGTGACTAACTTCTTACCAGTAAATGAGTGATTATATTTGTTGTTAAACACCCAGAGTATGGCACAGAAGATGCAGGAACTATGAGCATTTTGCATTCAGCAATAGCGGGTTCTTTGGAAGAAACTAAAGACAATTTCACATGTGAATGAAACAATCTTCCAGACTAATATTGGATTCAACTTCCAATAACAACACAGAGATTTCAGAGAAACGAATGATCACAAATGTGTATTAATTATCAGTTTAGTATAATTTGTTTCAACTTGAAGTGGTACAAACAATTACCACCAGGAAGCTATAATTGTATTCTGTTTAGAGTGTGAGTGCTAATTGTTGACAATTTCATGTTGTTCTAACAAAGTGCAAGCGATGAGGTTGAGATGTTTCATAATTCTAAAGTGTTTGATCAATTTAACACAGCAGTCTTTGAATATGTGTTGTCTTGTATGAGGGTTTTTTTAAAGGGCAGTGGGTGTGCTTAAGCCACAGAGCCCATAATCAAGTGGTACAGGGATGACATATTTTTGTAGGCCAACCCAGAAGTTATAATTGCATGGGTTCCCTCAACAAAATGTCAATGGGATTTCTCCATATTGCATGAACTAAACTCTGTGAAAAAAACAAATGTTTAAGATATTTACATGTATTGTTCCATAAGATAATCTCCACAAATGAACCAGAAGTAAAAAGCTAATGTTGGGCTATAAACAAACTACACCACGGTCGCATGAGTGCGAGTATATACAACTAAAGGCGGACGTGTCGGTGTGATGACGTGTTGTAGTCTCATTAGCCATTTTTTTATGACACGTAAAAGATTCAAAATTCACGAGTGGGATATTCACCAACGTCTTTTATATCGTGGAACAAAATGTTAAAATCTCTTCAGCTTGTGTTAAACACAGACCTTATTTCAGGCATCTAACTAAAAAGAAAACCCATTCAAAAAAAAAAAAAAAAACATGGACTTCGAGACAAGGGAACCAGAAGTGCTAAAATTCTATCTAATTTCCAGGTTTTAGATCTCATTCCTGCACCAATCTATTACAACATAATTTCGACTGATCTCTGACTCCACCGGCTAAAGAAGTAAAAGGCCCTTCGGTACAGCACGCAATGTCAAGGGTTTCCCACAGTTGTTAATAGTGGATGTGGCCCAACTCCACTAAATTATTGACAGCCTCTGCTAACATTAGAAGACATTAAAACCCTCAGTGAAACAGACAGTGACTACTTCATCCAGCAAAATCTATATATTCAATGCATGAGGCAATTGTTTATACAGTCTAGTGACTAAATGAATTACACTCAAGATGAGAACCCGTCTATCACAGCTCGGTGATTGACCGATCAGGCTTACACATCTTATGTACACTTTGCTATAATTAATCAAAGCAACATGCTGGATTAGAAACAGAAAAACCTGAGTTATTTCTAGTCTAGACATGTTGAAGAAGACAAACGGCTCAATCACTCACAATCAGCAGGGGACGTCTCGGGAATAACTCACAGCACTTGTGAGAGATAACAATCAGTGCTGCTGGTCAAGCACTAAGTTGGAGTTTGTTCAAAGTTTAATAATCATCACTTGAACTTTTAACATCAATAACTCTCATCAGAGGTTCAGTTCAGGGAGGAGTACTCAGTCACAGCTCAGCCTCTCTGTCTGCCCTTACAAAACACCCTGTGGCTAGAATTGATAATGGATCACACGAATAGGAATATAGGCCAGATCTAAGATGGTTATTGGAAATATGTATATACAGTGCATAGATTTTTCTTAATGATGAAAAACCCCAACAAAATCATTTCACAGATGTATTCCGAGCCACTTTGTAAACTCTTTTTTTAGGCAAATCAAAATCCTTAAAGCAAGACCAAGAGTCCACAGCCTGCTAGCGGATGGGTGGGTCAAAAAACACCAGACTTTCGTCGAGGAGACCGGTGTTTGTACCCCGTGTGAAACCAGAAGTCGATTTATTTGTCACGTAACTTCCATACTTAAGTTACGCCACTTCTGGCGTTATTTTAACCCAAATCACAATCTTTTCCTAAACCTAACGAAGTAGTCTTTTGCATAAACCTAACCAAGTTGTTTCCTGGGAAGACGGGAGATTATTTTGAATAGACTGGAGTGGAAATTGACATGTGTTGCCAGACATTTGTAAAAAAAACGCACGAAAAATTAGGAATACCTTTTCGTAAGATATCGTAGGAACCATTATATGAGGATATGTTGTGAATATATAACGTTTGCCAGGATCACAATTTCAATTTAGTATGCTATTATTTTCTAATCAGCTCTAAATAGCTGAGGCTGATGAGAATGTCATTAATTTTGCAGGTATTTAAACCAAAGTAATAGTCAAATTATAATTTTAACCGGATGATGTCACTAGATGTAAAATCAAAGGATCACCAAAGTCATTAGCGTACATTGTCTAGAAACTATGGATGCTAAAATCTTGTGCCAATCCATCCTGTAGTTGTCAAAATATTTCAATAAAAGTCAGGTGTCAACCTCACGGTGGTGCTTGAAGAGTCACCAAAATCCTTAAAAACTATCCTCTGGGAGCCATGGATATCTGCACCAAATTGAATGGCAATTCACCCAAAAGGTGGACGGATATTTCAGTCTGGACCAAAGTGGTGGGCCGACCAACCAACAGCCCGACATTGCCATCATTGGAGCCACACTGCTAGCACAGCTTAAAATGCAGACATTTGACCTCACATTATACGACTGTAATAGCATGCTATAAAGGCAACCCTTTTCAAACAGACAATTTAACTGCAAGGACATTTAGATGAAAACTGGAAGCCTATGGGGGTGTTCAATCCAGTATTGATTGCTTCAAAACAACCCAGTAATGGAATGGAATTGATATGAAACATCGAAGTAATGGGAAAGGACACTTATATTACCACTTTTCCAGGCTGAGATGACACAGGAACACATGTCAACAAGCACTACATGCACGCATTTATATGGTCAGTACAGCTCAGAACAAACCCGGCAAAAGCCCCCAATTGCACACCAGTTACCATATCCCGCCACACACAAGCAGACCTAGAACACGCGTCATGTCCTCATCGCTGACAAGAGCCGACCCTGTGGCTGACTTGTTTAAGTATGTGGTAAACAAATCATCACCTCCGTGCGTAACACTGTGGTAGACAGGTTAATGATCGGCGCTGCCATCACCGTCTGCCACGACAGCTCTCTACCTCTCACTCGTCACATTTTATTACCTTTGCCAATCATGGCGGTGAGCGCCATCATTCCCACCTTTCTATCAAATGAGCAGGATAAATAGAGGATAGCATGTTTTATTAAATATCATGGCATGGGAAAATGCTCCAGGGTCAATTTAATCATTTAACGGTGTCAGTTTGCGAAATTAATCTTCAGGTAACTGTTTTCTGGAACAATAAAAGATTGTCATGACTTGTTGTAAATTACTTGATGTTAAAATGTTGTGACCGTCAGTCCCACAAGAGCAATAGTTTTTTCATACTAGGTTATATTTCATGCCATAAACGCCAACAGCGATCCTGGAGATGGCTAGGGACTATTTGACCTACACTTCCTCCATCCTGCCAGCATAGTAACCAATTTTTATGAATATTTAATTAAGATTTACATATATACTGCCCCCAAAAGGCAGAGAACAGTAACTACAGAAGCAGTAAAAATGGGGAAAAAAAGGGTTAAAAGTTTCCAGGCGAACTGGTAAGCTATGTAGATAAAAAATATTCTGATATCTTAATTTCATCAATTTTTAGGCTAAATATTTTACCCCAAAATAATTGCCATAGAACCTGCACAATATCTATCTTCCTTGTCTATTTTAACTAGGTTGTTTTGGAAAATAAACTTAATTTTGATTATTTACACATCATAGCTTATAGGAATTAAAAGTATCTCTGTTTTGCTAGGTGTCTGTTTTATATTTAAAATAAGTATAAATAAAGTAATTTACAATTTAATGCGTTTTAATGTGGGATTTAAAGGTATCTTAACTACACCAAACAAAATTGATTCCACTAGAGTGAAAAGCTGAGGTGACAGTTATGCTACTGACACTTTGCTAAGCATCAGTAAATGGTAAATGGTAAATGGACTTGCTTTTATATAGCATTTTTCTAGTCTTCCGACCACTCGAAGTGCTTTACACTACATGTCAGCATTCACCCATTCACACACACATTCATACACTGATGGCAGAGGATTCTAAGGTGCCAACTTTGCCCATCAAGATCTAATCTAAATACTCATTCGGGAGCAATTTCGGGTTAAGTGTATTGCTCATCGACATGTGACCTGGAGCAGCCGGGGATCGAACCACCGACCTACTGATTGGTGCTGCTCTACACTCTGAGCCACAGCTGCCCCAGTAGCGTAACTGGTTGTTACGGCTTTAGCAGGAGTTTAGCTGGATTTTAGCTGTAGCTATCTCGCCAGCTTGCTCTCACTTGATATACCGTTGCTTTAGTTGTCTGTATGTTCCTGCAAATTTGACATACCACATCCACAAAAATTATAAATATATATTTCTCATAGGGCTCTCAATCAATTAAAATATTTGATTGGGATGAATGTGTGTGTTATCTTTGATCAGAACTTACTGGGAGTTTTTAAATCTTGAGAAACTATTTAACAATATGCATTGCATGCAACACTGCACCTTGCAATCCATTCAAGTTAATGTGGCTGATGAGATTGTTAGCCTTCCTGAGTCAAGTCAAAGATGCATTCTTTCTTCCTGAATTTGTATGAGCTGTTAATAAAACACAGGTGAACTTTTGCCCCCATCAACAAATCTGACTGATAATCTACTCTGTGCTTCGACCATTATCTCAGTCCTTGACCTGAGAGAGAGAGAGAGAGAGAGAGAGAGAGAAGAGAGAAGGGGAAAACACAGGATGTGGGCACGTCAGTGTGTTGGACTGGGAGCGCCGGTGGAGCCGTGGGATCCAGAGATCTCTGTGTCTGGCCTTTACTGAGTGCGCTTCGAATGAGCTCATCAATATTCATTGACCCGCTCTGGCTAATGTCCCCAGCGACGGGCAGAATAAAGTTGCAGAGGTCGCACACTTCACAAGGGGAGAGAGAGGCGGGAGAGAGCGAGGGAGGGAATGAGCGATGCCGAGGAAGTGAGCCGGGGACGATAAGAGAGTGCAGGTTTCAGACAAAATGAGAGCAAAGAGAAGCAAACACCAAAAGGGCAAAGCCTCGGGGCCCGCGGGGGGTTGGGGAGTTTATTACCGCTTGAAAGTGAAACACATAAAACATGCAGAGGAAACATAAGCGCAAAAGATAAAGACACGCGCGCCCGTAGAGAACAAACAAATGCGCACACACACGCACCCCTTGTGCATGCCAAGTATGACATGACGAGATGAGTGCAATGACAAACAAATACAGCGTCTCGCTATTTGTTATGCTTTTTCTTGCTCTGTCTCCCTGTTGTCTGGGAGTAGATCCACGTTGTATAACATGACACCTGAGTATACATAATGGTACACGCCTCGGGAGAGGAAGAAGAGGAAGATGAGAGAGCTCAGAAGACAAAACACAGAAGGGGAGTGGTTGGGAAGAAAGAGGAAAATCAAGGTTAGGAGGAAAAGACAAGCTTGTAGCTTTGAAACCGTCTTGACGTGTATCTGCTTGACATGACGCCACAGACGTCAATATCAAGCACAAGCAGTATAATTTAATATGAAACCTATTTGTGCCAACCTCTCCTTAATCATGCATGCTATAGGGGGTGATGAATATTCAAGCAGGGACGAAGGCCAAGGAGAAGAGGAGATGCTAAATGATGTACTAGCACACACAAAAAAACACATTGCTAGACACACAAACACATGCAATTACTTGAGATCACTTCGTTTAAATGACTATTACAGATGTGAGAGGATGTTTTTTAAAGCGTGGATGCACACACTCACCCATATGCTCAGGCTGGATCACACCAGTTAAAGTAAAGCCTTCACCAGGTGCTACAGAGCTTGCCAAAAAAGATAATGGCGCATGAGTGGCCCCCTACTTCATCTCAGATTGTACCGTCTTTCTCCCTCCTTCCTCATCTGGCGCCGCGCTGCCCACTCCTATCACTTCAACTGTCCTCGGGCTCTTTTCTCCTCATTTCTCCCTCTCCACATCCCCTCTCTTCTTGTTTGCTTTACAGCGCGCTGCCTCCTGTCTGGTTGTTTTCTGACTGAATCATCAACGATCCCGCCGAGATGACAAAGTGTTGTGCTCTCCTCTCCTGGCTCCGAGTTAGAAAACAGAGCATAAATAAAGTTTTTGCGAAGGAGCCGAGGGGGGATAGATAAAAGCTGCCAAAATGAGTGGAATTATAGCTGGGGCTTGGCTATCGCGGCTATGACCCCTGACCTGTTGCATTAGAGTGTGGCCATAAGATAGCGTCCTCAACCCCATCACATTTATTATTTATCTACTTGGAAAGAGACTCTGCTCCCTCTCTCTCTCTCCCTCTTCTTGTATAACCCTCTCCCTCCAGTCCAGGCTCATTCACTTTCATCAAACAAATCTCTCTCAGCTTCCCCCCGTCCGGCTTCTCCTCTCCACCTGGCCTTCACCTCGGCTTAGTTCCATCATTTTTTTCTCGCACAATCCCTGGTGGGACCGTTTCTAAAGTTCTCTTCTACTTTTCAACTTTTTTTAACACTGGATCAAGACAGGGGGGGGGGGGGGGCATTTGTCAATATGTAATATGTGTTTGTGCACCACAGGGGCAAAAAAGGCAATGATCAGCTGCAGACAAAACACATCGTTCTGTCAACCGACAACGCTCCCACTTAGGTTTCTGTTTGTATACCTGTCATAGGAAACAAATACTGTAGTAACGACAAAAACGACGCGCCATCCATCTGTGCGGCTCTGTTCGTCTTCTTTCATTGTGATTCTTGGACGTGTGTCAGGGCTGAGGCTTATCTTCTAACTGTGGTTTTGCATACTTCAAACTGTGGCCTTAATATTTATATACACGGCGGCAGGTGGAGTGGGATTCGTTACAGTGTGGCAGGAGGGGAGATGCACATAGACGTGGACATACATACATACATGCTCAAACAAATATTGATAAATGCACTCCACACTCCAAATATTCACAGTTCTTTAGGCTTGTAATACCTCATGTACAACATGACCACCATGCGTGTGTGTGGACTATATACCAATGCACATGGTCAGTCTCTCTGTGTGCATACGCTCCACCCCTACTACATCGTGTTCAGAAATGGTGGAATTCTGTAATTTTCTGCTTAAGTGGTGCATACAAAATGAGAATCAACATCCTGTGTTTCTACATGAAGAGAAACAAGAACAGCAAAGAAGCTTAAGAAAGAAGTTAATACTAGTAAGTTAGTAAGTATGCAGAGTGATCTGAATAACAGTTGTACGTTTTTACGATGCACATGTATCAGAGTATGTGGCTCTCACTCATAACAGAGACCTCTATCTGAGTTAAAGGTTCAGTGTGTAGGATTTGGTGGCATCTAGTGGTGTGGTTGCAGATTGCAACCAAGTTGAGTACCCCTGCGCTCACTCTTCCCTTTCCAAAACACCGGTAATTAGAGCCGCCGAGTGCAAAACCGTGGTGACGCCGTTCGCCTCGCTCAGAGGCCATCCTTACCGTAATAACACTAATTTAGGAGCAACGGAAGTCAGACGGTGGCTGGCGGTACCACGGTTTTGCGGTTCACGTTACCGCAGTTTCACAAGCATTTCTGAGAACTACGGTGGCCTTCAGGTAACGTAAAAACGTGAAAGGCTCTCTTTAGAGCCGGTGTTTGGTTTGTCTATTCTGGGCTACTGTAGAAACATGGCGGAGCAACATGGTAGACTCTGAAGAGCACCCTCTCCCTATGTACATACGAAGGGCTCATTCTAAGCTAACAAAAACACAATGATTGTGAATGATTTCATACTTGCCAACCCTCCCGATTTACCCGGGAGACTTTTACCCGGTTTCCCAATTCTCCCGTATATCTCACGATTTATGGCAATTCGACACCTTTTTTCCTTTTCGTTATCTCAACCTGTTTCTGGCGCTGTACAGCATGTATAAGCCATAAGCCCTTCTGTTCCCATCTGGACAGCTACATCAAATGTCTTTTCCCAGCAGAGAAGAGTTGCTTGCCATACCGTGACATGATCACAGCAAAGCCGTCGTGGCGCTAGCAATTGGAAACAACGGGTTTTAGAGCGCAATGGTGCCGTTGGGCGCGTTGTGTCCGAAAGGGTCTTCAGTGAGTGAGAAAAGGAGAGGGAAATGGAGAGTCAGAGAAAGAAATATTCAAGCAGGGGCAAAAAATGAATGAATGAAAACTGATGAATATTAGCCTTGTTTATACAATTCACACAACTTCACGCCAGAGGGGTGAATTATTCAGTTTTCTTTCCTGAGAATTAAAAGTAAAATTAAAAATAGGCCTTTTTAACAAAAATGCTGTTGCAATGTACTCATTATTTTGTTATTTTCATTCTTTAAAAGTCACCAGAATGCAGGAAACAAAGTCTCTGAAACTCAAATTTGTAATATTATATTCCATTTCTGCGAATAGATCCCCTGAAATGTTAAACCCTGTCCCTTTAACTTTGCATGAAACCAAATCTGTCCAAAGCGGAGATGTGATCAGAAACAAAAATCCCAAAATGGGCAAGAAAAAATAAGTCCATACCTCTGAGAATAAATGGGATGTGTTTTGTCAAACTCAGAATCTAAACCTTGATCAAATCAAACCTTCAACAACACTTTCAGGGAATTGCAAGAGAGGGAAAATAAAAAGAATAAAAAAAACACAGGGCTTTTTAAAAGGTGAAATGAAAATAAATGAAAACTAGCCTCAAGAAAAGAAAGTCAAGAAAGAGCTAGGTCGGGGTGAGGGATCTGGAGGCTGTGTAGCTGCAGAGTGCAACTACACAGCCAGCTCTGCTCTGCTCAGTTCATCCATATTACATAGCCGGCACACTGCAAGGCCAAACAGCACAGCACCAAAACAGGGTGTCACAGCAAATGATCCATGATATTGACAGGGGGGGAGGTGGAAGGGGCTTGTATCAGCTATCACTGTTGATAAGCTTAGATGATGTCTTTTCATGCACACACACACACACACACACATATAAGGTGATTTCTCCTTGCAACCTTCCCCTATATGCCCTGCAACATTTAGAGTGCACACAGGTGTGAAGACCTTGACGCAATAGCCGGGCTCCTCTCTCCCCTTCCTTGTGTGTGTGTGTGTGTGTGTGTTATAACCCTGAGGCTAGCACTGCCATGGGATTTAGCATAATAATTACTATCTTCACACTGAAACATCAAGGATAAGTACATTAGCAGGCATGTATGCACACATGCGGTATAAGTAGTAGTAGTCAACTCTTGGTCTGTGAAATGCCATAAACAAATGACCCGAAGTATATTGTTATTAGTAACATAAAAGGCCAAACGCAGACTATACACACACAGACAAAACAGACCCTCCAATCTTGACAGTGGTGACATTTGGACGCCCTGCTGTTATGACTAATCATTCAAAATGAAGGCACAAAATCTATCCCCGGCTTCACCTCTTACACCCTCCCTTCCCGTATCATCTCCCCCCCTACCTCCTCCCCACTCCCTAAATGTCAGCATTTCAATTGGGCTCATTAATTCCTCCCTTTTTAGGCGTCTCTGTGTGTGTCTGCGCCTGAGTGGTGTGTTGGGATGCTGCGGGAGGGAGGGAAGGAGGGAGGGAGGGAGGATGATGTATCGGAATGGTAAGTGGCCGGTTATTCTCAGTTTCCGTTTCAATATCATCTCCGAATCTTCCTCTCTTTCGGTGTACGTCTCGGATCCATCATTATTTCCCCTCTTCTCTCTAATTCTTTTTCTCTGCTTCCGTCTGATCCATCATTGCTCTGTGTGTGTGTGTGTGTGTGTGTGTGTGTGTGTGTGTGTGTGTGTGTGTGTGTGTGTGTGTGTGTGTGTGTGTGTGTGTGTGTGTGTG